>JANIPM010000009.1:8137906-8153346 GCA_027478405.1 Erythroxylum cassinoides
GAAGAACATCTGTATGCCTCTTAATTTATTCTTATGAATTGACAAACACGGTCCATGTTGATCCTTTGCTTTTGGTCTTGCTCACTTTACTTGAGAGTTTCCACTATTGCTAATCTTTCCAACATAGAATCTTTATGAATCTTCATTTTAGCTTTAAATTGATCAAATTCTCACAAGCGAGATCAACTGATCAGACGCAAACCTGTGCTTCCTCACTGATCTCTTGTAGCTATAGACCTGGTTGATCGGTCGTTGAGTTTCTACAAATTAATGTTGAAGGTGGCTTCGACATCAACACTGTCTAAACTAGTACTTGTTCGATTAAAGCTGAAAGAAAATGATAAAATAGGAAGATTGGAAATCAAAATGGATCACTTTCTTACCTTATCTCTCCTTTTTATCCTTGCTCATTTGAGAATGTGAAGTGAGTGAAACTTTTTAATCATTCTTACACATGTCTAAGTCTCATACTCAAATATAGAAAGTTGAGTGACTTCAGAATAAGGTCAGAAAAACTAGACGGCGTGTTAAAGATCTAGTTGAGATGTCAAAGAAGGCCGAAGATGTGGACCTTCTTTGCCTCCAAAAGAACACTCAGTCAGAAGAACAGATGGCCACAGACTACATGGACATTCTTCTGTTTATTACGTTATCATTAACTATCGACAAAGTATGTGTTAATTAAAACTTCCATTTAAACACAAAACTATACGGACCCTTGGAGCTCAACAGTTGTACTCGCGGTAAAGAAGCAAATGTTGTCGGTGTTTACCTCCACATCTAAGAAATTCAGACCGGATGGGTCCCAGCTTCTGCTCCTCAATCCACGGGAACCAGTTTCATAGGTCCATCCCTTGTTTCCCGCAACCGACATCCCGGCTTAATTTGAAACAAACTTTGCAATTTCAGCTGCCTAAAGTCTGCCTTTCAAACCCTACAAATATTTTTTTTCTCAGATTAAAATTTATATTTAACTTAAATGTTTAATATGTAGTATTTCTGTACTCCCTCAAAGCCTTGCCTTGGTTCAACCAAAAAGAAAAGTTTTGTAAGAATATTTCCTGCCACAAAACTCCTTTACGTCAAATATCTTATTAGCCAGCTGGTCATTTGGCCTACAATTTACAAAGGAGAGCGACAGTTGTGTCCTGAAAATCATGCTGAGAATGAATACTTACGGGTACACCAAATGCATGATTGACGGTTGGTGCACCCGCCTACATTTACTTGCGAAACCAACAGCCGGATCTAATGCAAATCGATAAACTTGCAAAACAACCAGGCAGATCTACTAGTAGACGGAAATCCGTCGCCTTAACTTCCCTTTTCTTTCGAGGGTCGACGTTCAACAGAAGCTCCATTTACCCTGCGCAATCCATTCTAACTAGGGTGCTCGCATTATGTGTCGTTTGTGATGTGTTTTACTAATGCATGTTTAACGAACATTTTATATATACACTCCTAAAGATCTAAACAAACCATTTATTGCGAACAAATACTACATTCTCTTATGAGTAGTTTTGAATCAACGTAGCACCCGCAGTCCGGTCTGTAAAACTTTCGCTCTACTGTTTTTTTTTTTTTTGAAGAAATTGAATTAGATTGAATTTAGTCAAGAGACATTCAAGATACAACAAAGTTGTTTCATCTAATTGAGCACACTTCCCAGAAGAAGTTGCCAAGTTGAGAAACTATGCAGAATTACAAAAAAATTGATCATATCTTTACAAAAGTAAGGAAGATCACAGGTTCCGTATGCTATTGAAGTAGTTCATATCCTCAAATCTATCCTTGAACATACTAATATGGAGTCTAATTCCCAGCATCAACTTGGTGTGAAAGGTTTCTTGCTCCTGAGTTGTATTTTGAAAGACTCTTCTATTCCTCTCATCCCAAATTGCTGCTACACTGAATGTCAATGCATTACAAAAGCACCATCTAACAATGCTGCTTTGATGCTTGATGCTAGAACAACTTTCAATTATTTCACTTCAGCTCTTTAGTGCATTGGATAGTAGACATTTTGTAGGAGTTGTCTTTAGATCTTCCTACTGAATTCACATTAAAAGAAGAGATGTTACAAAATTTCTTTAGCTTGCTTACACAATATGCACCAGTTAGGACATTGTAAGATTTGGACAGCTTGTCAACAGTAGGAAGCTTGGTATTCACAGCCATCCGTGCAATTGTGGAAGTTCGAGGATGGACATGTTTATGCCACACCACTTTGGCCCAAGGAACAATTTTGATATTGCCTCTTAAGAACTTCTTGCATGATTGATTTGTGAAGCCTCCAGAACTTGATAATCTCCATATGACCTTATCATCATCTGCATTGAAGTGAGTCTGCATAATTTCTCTCTTAATATTACTAGGAATAGGAAAATTGTTTTTAATATTGTTTTCATCATCCAGGACATACCAGATGGGGGATTGTAGCTCCATATGTTGGTATTTTTCATATAATAATCATGAATCCATCTAGACCACAAAGACTATTTATCCTTTTATAGCCTCCACAATCTTTTAATCATCAAGATGGTATTCAGGGTTCTAATAAGAATGAGACTGAGTCCACCTTCAATCCGTGGAGCACAGATTTTAGAACACTTGATCCTTGCATTGCCTATGAGTAAGAGAGTTCCTGTCCATAAGAAGTTCTTAAAAAGTCTGCATAATTGTTTGGAGACAGATGCTGGAAGAGCCAGGTGAGCAACCAAAACATATTTATGGTAATGAGAAAAGTGGAAATGACTTGTACCCTACCACCTAGGAATAAATGCTTGCTATTCTAAGAGAAGATTCTATATTTGATTATGTTAAAAAGAAAAGAGTACTCCTGACAATTCAATCTGGAATGAGATATGGGGACCCCAAGATACACCATTGTTAGCAGCTTTAACTTGAATCTTGTAACTGATTTGATACTGTGTTCT
The DNA here is from genome assembly GCA_027478405.1 of Erythroxylum cassinoides. Classification (NCBI taxonomy): domain Eukaryota; kingdom Viridiplantae; phylum Streptophyta; class Magnoliopsida; order Malpighiales; family Erythroxylaceae; genus Erythroxylum; species Erythroxylum cassinoides. The sequence goes on from JANIPM010000009.1 coordinate 8,140,843, forward strand.
ATATGACTAGCACTCCTTAAAGAGAAAATAGCACTTTTGGTGCAATTAACTTCAAGTCCTGTGAATCTGTGTTAAGTTCCCAAGTTTTCGATCGCGTCACAGGGCGATTGACAATAAAGTCAAGTTCAAACAACCTGCCTTTCTCCTTATCCTTATTCCGATTCTTAGATCGACCTATCGTGAATGTAAATTTAGCTCGTTTAAGGGAGACTGAAACCTTGGAATTCAATGAAAGAGAGAACTCCAATCTCATGTTTTTATTTAAAATCTTCTTGTTATCTTTATTGCTGTGATTGCCAAATAAATATGCTAGTCTCCTTACATCATTAGAAGTCCTATGTAAGAAGCTTATCTTTAAAAGGGAAATACCGCAAGGATGGGAATAAGGGAATAACAAGCTAACTAAAACAGAAATAACAACTTTTCTAACTAAAATGGAATTAAGAAGCCGAAATTAACATTTCTTCCTCACGTACACTTGGCCCACAAATGCATCCACAACATTACCCCCCTCCTGCTGAAAGAGCTTGTCCTCAAGTTCGAAGGACGGATACGCCTGGTGGAATTGGTCCAGAGGCTCCCAAGTGGTGTCAGATTCAGGCAGTCCCTCCTAATGGACCAAAAGTTTCCTCTGTCCACGGTTAAGCCGAGCACGCAGAATGGCAGCTAGCAGAGGAATAAGCTTACCATCATCTAATGGAGGAAGAGTGGTAGTAGGTGGAATTTGAGTTCCATGGAAGGCTTTTAATAGGGAGACGTGGCAGACATTATGAATGCGACTGTCGTTTGGTAAATCTAGCTCATATGCAACTTGGCCAAGCCTCCTTAAAATGGAAAAAGGACCATAATACCGAGGAGAGAATGGAATGTTGCCTATAAGGATGTAGGCGAAGCCAGACAAGGTCACTAGTAGCAAATTCAACATCACGATGGCCTTTATCATAATACTCTTTCATACGGCTTTGAGCTTGGAGGAGACGGTTGCGAATGTCACCCAATGCTTTGTCTCTATCCCGAAGAGCAGTGTCAACAGCATCAACCCTTGTGGAGCCGGGGGTATAAGAAAGTAGCCGAGCTGGGGGTATAAGAAAGTAGCCGAGCTGGGGCGCGACCGTACACAACCTGGAATGGTGTGGTTTGTAGTGCTGAATGGAAGGAAGTATTGTAACAATATTCTGTCCAAGGAATCCAATCAACCAATCGCCGAGGAGAATCACCCACAAAACATTGAAGGTACATTTCGATTGTTCAGTTGATCACCTCTGTTTATCTATCTGTTTGAGGGTGATAAGCCGAAGAAAACTGCAGTTTAGCTCCATGAAGACGGAAGAGTTCCTTCCAAAAATGGGTGGTAAAAACCACATCACAGTCGCAAGTAATAGTCTCGGGTATGCCATGCAACCGAACAATATGCTTGAAGAAAACGTGTGCAACACGAGCAGTAGTATACGGATGAGCCAATGGAAGAAAATGGGCATATTTGGAGAACCTGAGTAGGTAGTTGCAAAGGCTGGAGCAACCCCACTAGACTCAAATGTTTAGGCTCATTACGTTGGCACATTGGACAACCTGCTACATAAAAAGCTATGGCAATCTTCATGCTCTTCCAATAAAAATCTCCACGAATCCAATGGAGTGTTTTGTGAACGCCCTCATGGGCACTATCATGGTAGCTAGACAGAATAGTTGCAATCAAGGGAGAGTCAGAGTGAAGATAAATTCGATCTTTGAACAGAAGCAATCCATCACAAAGTTGCCAATCCGAAGTAGTTTCAGCATTCTTAACTTGTTTACACAAGGTTTTGAGGGTCGTCGAATTCAACAGCTCATCCTTGACAGAGTCAAGTAAGGCACTTCGAGGGGTTCTGATAGCAAGCAAAGAAGAGTCGTCATTATCACGTCGGGATACGGCATCTGCGGCAGAGTTGAGTTTGTCGGCGCGATATTCAACTGTGAAAATATACCCCGTGAGTTTACTATGCCAATGTTGTTGAGGAGGAGTCGTAATGCGTTGTTCTAACAAGAATTTGAGACTGTAATGGTCCATCCTGATGAGGAAAGATTGCCCCCACAAATATGGCTGCTAGTATTGCACGGCTTTGGCCAACCCGATCAATTCCCTCTCATCAGTCGCGAGCTTCTGATGGTGCAGTGCCAGTTGCCTATTGAAGAAGGCAATAGGATGGCCCTCTTGTTGTAGAACAGCCCCTATATCACCACCTGAAGCATCACACTCGACAACAAAATCCTTAGTGAAGTTAGGCAGTTGTAAAACGGGTGCAGTAGATAAGGCACGCTTTAACTGTTCAAATGCTTCCACGGCTGCCTGTGTCCATTGGAATGAACTTTTCTTTAGCATCGAAGTGAGGGGAGCAGCCATTAACCCATAATCACGAATAAATTTGCGCTAGTAACCAGTGAGGTCTAAAAAACCACAGAGGGAACTGAGAGACTGTGGTTATGGCCATGCCAAAAAAAATTGCACCTTATTCATATCAACCCCAACATTGTCAATGGAGATAGTGTGGCCTAAATATGCCACGTGAGCTGAAGCAAAACAACACTTAGAGCGCTTTAAGTAAAGCTTGTGAGCTTGTAACAAGGTAAAGACCCTCCACATGTGAATCAAATGCTCTTCCCATGTCTTACTGTCAACCAAAATATCGTCAAAAATACCAACACAAATTGACTTAAAAATTCATGGAATACCTCATTCATCAAGGCCTGAAAAGTAAAGAGAGCATTAGTAAGGCCGAAAGGCATTACAAGGAACTCAAAATGCCTATGGTGTGTACAAAAAGCAGTCTTGCCTATATCAAACTGGGACATACGAACTTGATAATAGCCTGACTGTAAATACAATTTAGTAAAGTACTTGGTACCATGTAACTCGTCGAGTAATTCATCGACTACAGGGATGGGAAACTTGTCCTTGACCATCTTTACGTTCAGTTCACGATAGTCAATGCAAAGTTCCAAGAACCATCCTGTTTGGGAACTAACAAAACTGGAGAAGAGAATGGTGATCGACTAGGTCGAATAATTGTTGCAGCATCGTGTTACATTGTGCTTCAATCTCATCCTTTTGTCGATGTGGGTATCGGTATGGTCGAACTACTATAGGAGCTGTACCAGGGAGTAGACAAATTCGATGGTCGCACTCACATATTGGAGGTAAGCCAGTGGGCTCCTGGAACAATTCTTTAAATGAAGATAATAGCTCTTCTAGTTGCTGTTCGGTGGAAGGATTTTCAATCAAGAGGTGGGTGTGATGGTCTCCATGTCGTGGTAATCCCTGAAGTAAAATGGAGGTGCCCTTTAATGAAAAAGTCATGGTGAGTGCAATGAAATCCCATAAAATAGGCCCCAATGTTTCCAACCATTTAACTCCCAGAATCATGTCAAACCCACCTAGTGGAATCACATAAAAATCTGCTGAAAACTCATGGCCAGCAATGGAAAATGGAACTCGAAGACAAACACCCAAACTCTTGTTCCCCATTGGCAATGGAAACTGTGGTGTTTGGTAAGGATTGAATGCAGAGAGTGAGACGTTGAGCTGCTTCAAAACTCAAGAAATTATGAGTGCTACCGAAATCGATCAAGCCTATTGCGAGTTCTCTGTTCATGAGGGCTGGTAACTGCATGGTATTACCATGAGATTGCCCAGTAATAGCATGCAACGATATTTTTGGAGCAACTTCTAGGCTGTCCTCCTGATAATCTTCTTCAGTTTCAGCCAATTCTAACCAGAAAAGTCGTTTGCATTGATGTGTAGTCGAGTACGGCTCATCGCAATTATAACATAAGCCTTTTGACCGTCGCTCCGCCATCTCCGCTCGTGACAACTTTTTGAAGAAAGGTGTGTGGGTGGCGATTGATTTGGTTACCACCAATGAGGGTATACTGGAGTTTCTTGGCTGCCACTGCCCCCTCCATATACTGGTGTTTTTTTGTAAGTGAAGTTTCTGTTCATAAGCTCTAGCCAGGCTCATTGCTACAGATAAATCTGGAGGTTTCATTAATTGAACATCCAACTGGAGAGAGTCATCTAATCCAACCACGAACAAGCCCACGTACAGATGTTTTGGAATTTGATCAACAGCTCGGGCTAGTTTCTCCTGAAATTGGCGTTGATAAATTTCCACTGTACTTGTTTGGCATAGAGTGACCAACTCCCCTACGGGATTGCTGCCCTCCGGAGGCCCAAAACGTTGAAAGCAACTCTTTTGAAATTACAACCAAGTCATGGTTCCCTTGGCTCTTCTCAACTGATAGTACCACAGTTGTGCTTCGCCCAAAAGATGAAAACCTGCAAGTCCCACCTTTTTGGTCTCAGGTGTATTTTGATTCTCAAAAAATTGTTCACAGCGGTGCACCCAAATTAATGAATCTTCTTTCCCATCATAAGTCGGGAAATCCAATTTCGCAAATCAGGGAATCATGGTTGGTGTAGGTCCAGATTGGGGAATGTTGTTCTCTATACTGGCACCAGTGATGGGTCGTCCCTTTGTCGGAGTAGCAGAGCTACTTGCTTCACCCCCCTTTTGTACATGATTGTGGCTGCCCAATCCCAAGCTCGAGAATTGTTCCTGCAGGATTTGCGCAATCCACTCACCAAGGTGTTGTTCCATTGCAGAAAACTTAGAGTCCATTATAGATCATTCTTCTTGAAATCGTGATTCAATTCTGGATTCCATATCATCGCCCATTATGTTAGGCTCTGATACTAAATTGTTAAGTTCCCGAGTTTTGGATCGCATCACACGGCGATTGACAGTAAAGTCAAGTTCAAACAACCTGCCTTTCTTCTTGCCCTTATTCTGATTCTTAGATCGACTTATCGTGAATGTAAATTCAGCTCGTTTAAGGGAGTCTGAAACCTTGGAATTCAATAAAAGAGAGAACTCCAATCTCGTGTTTTTATTTAAAATCTTCTTGTTATCTTTATTGCTTTTGATTGCCAAATAAATAGGCTAGTCTTCTTACATCATTAGAAGTCCTACTTAAGAAGCTTATCTTTAAAAGGGAAATACCACAAGGATGGGAATAAGGGAATAACAAACTGACTAAAACAGAAATAACAACTTATCTAACTAGAATGGAATTAATAAACCGAAATTAACGTTTCTTCCTCACGTATACTTAGCCCACAAATGCGTCCACAACAGTCTGGTGAAGATTTTGAGAGCAGAAAATAAGGATTTGATGGAAATTCAGTCTGCATTGGCTAATAAATTAAGTCATCAACAAAAAAAAGGTTGGGAATCCCAAGTCTCTTACGCTTCGAATGAAATCTGAATTGTTTGGTCCTCTTAATGACCTTTTAAAGCAGTGTATTGAAGACTTCCATTGTTAACACAGATAAGTATCGAGATATGGGGTCCCCTTGTTGAATTCCTTTCATGCTTTTGATAGTTCTGGAGGGCTGGCCATTAATTAGAAATTTGAATGTGGGAGTGGTGATGCATCGTCTAATCCATTGCATGAACACCTGATGGAACTTCATAGCTAACATACTGTTAATGATGAAGTCCCAACTAACAATGTCATAGGCTTTCCTCAGGTCAATTTTGAGATTGCAATTCTTCCTGCTCTTCTTCAAGGAATAGTTTCTGACTAGTTCTTACAATAACATTATCCTATCCCATATATTTCTGCCTGGGATATATGCTCCTTTAGATTGATTAATGAACTTGGGAATCGTTGTTCGCAACCTGTCAACAAAAACCATTGAAATGACTTGTACATCATGTTATAGCATGCTATTGGTCTGAAATCTGAGAACGTTTTCTGCTCACCATCCTTGGGGATGAGAGTGATGTGAGTTCTGTTGAGCTCAATGAGCAAACTCCCATTCCTGAAAAACTCAAGAATTGCATTAATAATCATAGATATTGTAGCAGATCAAGTTTTATTGAACAAGTAACCATTGAAACCATCCGTCCAGGTGATTTAGTGACTTCAAGGAATTTTCAATTTCTATAATGCTAACAGGTTTGTTGGGGCTTCCCACTTCTTGAGAGAAGAGGACCCCTTTAAAAACTTCTTGGAGAAAGGGAATTAACGAACAAGAATTGATTGGAGCATTCATTAATTTAGAGAAGTAGTTTATATGACCATCTAGAAGAAGATGTTGAGAGTTTAATGTTTGATTACCACGTTGCAGAGAGATTATTATATTCTTACATTTCCTGGCAATAACAACTTTGCGGAAGTAAGGAGTGTTTCTATCTCCATCCTTGAGCCATCTAAGTAAGATCTTTGCCTCATCAAGAAGTAGTCAAAACTGATGACCTTAGCAAGTTCATTCATTGCCATTTTCTCTAATTTATGGAGATGAGAAGAGGTTGGACTACTGTACAGATCAGATTGAATATCCTCCAGCTTCCTCTTGGTAATGTTTAAAAGATGATGAGTGTTTCCCACATTGCATAAAAATAGCTTCTTCATTTCCTGTTTTATCAGTCTTATCTTTCTTGCATAAATGTATTTCTTAGTGCCCATAATGTCAGTTCTTACTCCATTCCACAAAGCCTCTTAAAAGTTTACAAGATCAAACAAGAAGTTTTTGAATTTGAGAGGCATTTTAGGCCTTTCAAAACATGGTTGGTTATTAATAAAGATTTATCAGACAATGAGTTATTATGGAATAGACAGAAACTGGAAAGATAGGTCTAGAGCCAAAGTTAATTCCCTAAGCATCTGTCTAGCTTCCTCCTGATAAAGCACCCCTCACTTTGATTGTTTTTCTAGGTGAAGAAACATCCCCTTAAGGGAATATCCAATACCTGCAGATCTTCTAAACACTTCCTGAGATTAGAACAAGGGATGCTTGCAAACCTTTCACCTTTAGTTTCATTAAGGTCAATTAATGGATTAAAATCCCCAACAATTAACCATGGTCTACTTATGCTTTTTGAAATCTTCCGAAGAGTATTCCACAAAGCTAGCCTCTGATATGCAATATTATGCACATAAATGAAAGAGATATGAACCATTAAGTCTGCCATTCTGTCATCTACCCTTATGTGCATAATCTGATTAGTTTGTGTTTCCATAGTTGCAAGAACCATAGAGCTATCAAAACTCACAACAATTATGCCATTGGGATGTTGAGAGTGATTGGAGACCTGTTACTAATTCTCAGGTAGTAACCTGATGAGATCACACTTATCATGCTTTATTCTAGTTTCCAAAAGACCTGCAACGCCTCCTTTATTATCAATGATAAGATCCCTAATCAAAAGAATTTTTTGAGATGCATTTACACCTCTAACATTCCATATTAGAACTCTCATTTGTGAAGTTCCCTGTGAGGGATTTCTTCTTTGTGTTGGATCTTCTTCTGCTAGCTGCTTCAAATTCAATTTTGTTGCCAATTTCTCCCTCTACATCTTTTGGAGATTCATGATTAGAGGGGTCTATGTCATTCATTACTTCTTTCCCCTTTGGAATGCTAGCTATTATTTCATCTGGAGACTTGTGATTTTGATTAGTTTCCGGCAATGTACGTTTAGGTTCTTGTTCTTTGCAATTGAGTTCCCCGATGCCAATTTCCTTCAATTCATGAAATCATCCTATCTTAAAGACTTTACTGGTAGGCTTCCATGTCTTCTAACAACATAAATCAAGCTTGATCTAAATTTCAGAGCAGGCTCAAGCCTTTTTCACAATCGAATTAATTGATATCCAGCGGTCCCGAGGAAAATAAACAAGTCTAAAAGTTGAAAATGTAAACACCATCTAGTCCAATAATAAAAATGAAATCGTAATCCAAGTCTCATTCCATAAAATTATTGGTGCCCTATGAATGTATAGTTGTTGTATTAATGTAATTTGGATGTTACAATCATATAGGAACATTAATTATGTAATAAAATTTTAAAAAAAGTAAAGTATGATAATTAAGGAAAGGCTCGACTCTTTTAGAGAAGTTACACAACTCTTACTTTAGACTTGGTTCTCTTTTGATATTTAGACAAATTAGTAAGCATTAGTTGTCAAATAGGTTTTGGAAGAGCCCCTAAAATGGTTACCTTTGCAATGGAGGATTTAGAACAAACTATACTCATCCATGGAGGTCAGGTGCCTCGCTCCACTGTAGCTACTGCCTCACGTCTTACTTTACTTCACTAGCATAATTCTTTGGCATTTTAGCCTTAGGTGGTATTTAAAAATTAGGAGTCCCGACGAAATAAATGCTAGGAGAGGCTCTAAAATGATTAGTTTCGCAGCTATTCAATAAGTTGAGAGGATTTAGAAAATACCGTGCTTTTAACAAAATCAGCAAACATATTGTACATAGACACAGAGACGACGAATGCAGAAATTAATCGACTCAGCTAGAAGTTTTGGCACCCAAAATTTTAGAAAGCTCCTTGACTATGGGTTTCTCTTTAACGTCGTCCCCCTTGTCAAGTCGCCATTTCGATGATGTGTCCTCTGCCTGAAATCAGAAGGTCCTAGGTTCATATAAAATAAAGGGAAAAGCACAGCAGAAAACCTATAGCGACAAACCAGGCAAGTCAGAACATTTAGCATACCCATGTTCTCAATGGCGCCAACTGCTGTCTGATTGTCTCAAACTTCGGCTGAACAAGATCCTTTCCTCTTGTTCGAATATCATCGCTCTGCAAGGATAAATTTTGATCATATAAAACTATGGTTGACTGCATTTAAGTAAGAAGAACTGCAGAAACAGGGTAAGCTGCACTTTGATGAAGCAAGATGCCCTCTGCATGTTCCTGCTGGAAGAAATTCTCAATACGACAGATGCAACATCAAACTTTTTTTTATGTTTAAAACAATGTTAAGACGATTAAAGTTTCCTATAAATTGTATGCAACCATTATATATAAAGCGTCAAATTGCAACTCCCAAGTCGCTTACATTGTGAAGCTCCAGCTTAGAGGCAGCCCAACTCAAAACAAGTGTAGCGCCACCAAATACAATCACAGTAGCAATTACAAATGCCTTGCCAACTGCAGCAAGTTTGAGCAAATGGGAAGCTTAAGATATGTGGTTAGAGCCTAAAATTCGGTAAATAGAAGCAAGGTAGAAAGAATCAAAGAAAGGAGCATACGTTGAGTGAGGCCTTGAGAAGCAGCTTTAAGTTTGTCGGGACTGACAGGGGTATATTTGTCCTTTCTCAGCTCATTGGCTGTCGACGCACATGCCCAATGCTCTTCCCCAGGCAATTCCCATCTGCCAAATTCTCTCCGTCTCAACCATCAGCAAAAGAAATAAAAAGAACAAACGAAAAGAATTAAGATAACAAACAAAAACAAAATCGGAAGTGGACCTTTTGGGGCCGAAGGTGACCCGAGGCAGAGAAACATAAGCTCGGAGAGGATTGAGTAGATCGGAAGACGCAAAAGAAGAAGTAGTGCTGTCAGCATCGGAGGCGGAGCGTAGCGTCCATTTGGAGGCTGTGGAGAAGGAGGATGCTGATGATGCTTTAGAATGCTCTCCGTAGATGTTGGAAGGAAGAGAGTGTCTTAGGACCTCCGGAAGCACGTCAGCTTGAGAGCCCACGACATTATCGGTTGGGGATTCCTTTGAGCCAGTGGAAGGGACGGATTTTTCGGCAAGGCGGTTAACGGCGTGTTTGGATTCTTGGAAAAAGTAAGCTCCTTCTTTACCGGCTAATCTCCCACCCAGAAAGCTCATCTTCTTTTTGGTTGTTCTTGTCTTTGGTCCCTGCGTGGAGCATTGATTATATTTCATTATTTATAGTCAATCAAATTATATTAATAATAATAATCAATAATTAAAAATTAATTTGATTTAACTTTATTTAATTTTTAAAACATTAATAACATCAATAACCAATAATAATTGTATCATATTTTAAGTTAAAAAAAATTGGAGACAATTGGGATTTAGTCAAGGAGAAATAGGGATTGTGTTGGTTTGGTTATATGAAAAATTACCACCTCTAAAACGTACTCTCCAAGTTTTGTTCACGTGGACAAGTCAACATACATAGGTAGAATGATTTAACAACTATGCAAATCATAATTTATTATAAAATTTTATTAATATAAATATTAATTATGTTAATATAATAATTAAATCAAGATTTTTATTTTTATTTGTACTTATAAATAAGATAATCAATTTTTATATTTTCTTTAAAAATATATTGTGTATAAATAATTAATAATCAATTTGATTGATTTTCAGTATTGATAAATGCAATTACATAATTTTTAATAATATTATTAATTTATGATATTAACGTTGTAATAGTCATATAGAAAGATAAGTATGATTTACGCTTGTCTCTTTATAAGGATCATGTACCAACATGCTGCCTTTTCAACAGGTCGAGTGGGTTATTATCTATGGGGTGGCTTGTTGGTACTTATGGACCTGATGGAACAAAAGCCTGTTCGAGCAGGGCTTGGTCGGAGGCTGGTAGTCGAGTGGTTATAGAGTATGTTGATTGGATTTCCAGAGCTCGTCTCATGGAAACTTGTGTTTTTCCGGAAACCATCATGCCTGTGGGGACTCCAGTGGGCTGGACTACGCCGATGGAGGGCTGGGTTAAGTTGAATACGGATGGTGCAGTCACACCCAGGGTTGATCGGGCGTCGGCCGGTGAATTACTTCGGGGATCGGTATGGGCAATGGTGCGGAGGGTTCCAACGACGGTTACGCCGCAACTCCCCTCTCACGGCAGAACTCCAAGGGGTCCATTCCGGCCTCATGTTGGCTTGGGACCTGGGTTACTGTCGCCTAGTCGTTGAAGTCGATTCATTGGAGGTCATTAATATTCTTTCATCTTCCCAGCGTGTACTGACTGAGGATCTTTTGTTGGTTGCAGGTATCCGGGGGCTCTTCTACAGGGACCTGGGCGGTTGTTCTTCGACATGTCGGGCATGAGGGGAACCAGTGCGCTGACAGGTTGGCGGCTTGTGCCATTTTCTTAGATCCGGGCCTGCACATTCTTCGGGCGCCTCCGGTGGCCATCCAGGAGCTTCTTCACCAAGACGTGTGCGGGACTTTGTACCCCCGTCATATGTGATCGCCTTTTGTACTCTTTCATTTGTAATAAAAAAAAGGTGTATTGGACCATAAACCCTGTTTGTTTGATGTTGTTGTTAAACGGGAAAAGATTGGGAGTGTAAAATTTCTAAAAGGCAAATCTTGATAATTGATGCCCGTTGAGAGAAAGCGCTTGTGTCTTGGGCAACATACTTGGAATTTACACTACGGTCTTGCTTTGTTTATCCTTGATCTCTAATGGTATTTGCTCGTAAGCACGAAGATCTGGTGTCCTCGTGTGCCCTCTGACCAAGGGTAGCCTAAGTGTTATTGATTGTGATAACATTATTCTTGATGAGAGTGAGTAAGGAGTCTTCCATAGCTATGAGTGAAAATTCTCTACCTAGTGACCCTATTCATCTTTCTTCTACCCTTTTTATTGTTAATTTTCCTTCTAGTGTAATACATAACTTATTTAATCATATAGAATATCTTGTAGAAATAACTCATCTTTCGTAAGAAAGTCGTATTTCAAATACTTCTTTACCTTTGCTTAGTTATTATAATATATATTCTCATGACCATTCTTGGACAAGAAGCATAAGAACTACCATTTCCACACTTTTATGACGGAATTTTTGGTGAATTTTTGGAAGTTGTCTGGGAATTCTGGGTATTTGTTTGTTCTAAGAATTCATAAGTGTGTTTTTGGGTAATTAACTATTCATCCAATAGTACTAATTGCATAAGTGGACGAATATATAAGGGTTGATAAATTATTTTGAGACAGAACCGATAGCGTTCATCGGTGTTGTTCCGCAGCTCTGTCAGTCTGATTTCGATCTGCTTTTCTGCTGCAGATCACGAGGTTAGTCCTTTTGATAATGAATCTATGGTTTGTTCTTGTCTTTTATAAAGATAGTCGGATGAGATCTGATATTGGTAAAAGAAATTTTTAGATCTATAATATTTGACGATTTGGATGATTCTGATAGGTTAGATTTGTTAAATAGGTTAGTTTTTAAGTGATGATGCTAAAAGAATTGAGAAGAAAAGTGGAAAAAAAGTAAAAAGAAAAGAAGAAATTTTCGGAAGCCGAGGAAGATGATGAACAGTGCAGCATAGTGATGAACAGTGAACAGTGAACATTGCCAGAGATACAGTATCCGTACGTATTTGTGAACAGTAATAATACATATTTTGAATAGTAATACGTATTTTTGAACAGTAGAAGAATCCCAAAAATTTGCATGAACATGCATCGTACTCATTTAATTATGCACAATCATAATTGGTATCTGTGTTCCCTATTATAGAGGAATGACCAATGCCAGATATTGCCGGGACTTCGAGGCAATAAATAGTAAGGGCGATTTAAGGTCAGTAATCAGGACTTTCAGTAATGTCAATAATTTCAGTAAGTAATACCAGTAATTTCTGTAAGTTATTTCAGTAAGTATATCGGTAATAAGTAAGAGACCCGGGACGGTCTCACTTTGATTTGTTCTGTAC
>JANIPM010000009.1:8176898-8189318 GCA_027478405.1 Erythroxylum cassinoides
GCATATATGGAAAATGGGATGAGGAAGGACAAGAAATCTTAATATTTAGTTGATTTGTACCTAACCAAAGAAAAATGTTGGATTTCATGATGAGATTGCGATATAAGAGGATGAGTTCTTGTAAATTCTATCAAGTTTCACTGCTCAATTTGCAATTCTCTTGATTTCGAATGTTGTGAAATTCTGAACTTGCTTCATTCAGTAATTCTAGCATAGAACAAAAGTACCAATCTTGAAGCTTGCAATTCACTTGCAACTATTTTCTTCAAACTCAATCCAATCCTGTTCTACTCTAAAAATACCCAATGTAACGTGGAAATCACAAAAAACCCATGTCTATTACACTTCAAAACCCCATCTTTATACTTCAAAGCTATCAAAATATGTCAATAACAACTAATCCCTTTTGCCGATCATGAATATGTCAATAACAACAGACCCATTTACCAAACAAAAAATAACAATAGACCCACATATACCAAGACCCAACAGATCGAAGGTCTGATGGTTTACTCACAAATCTCCTCCATTTCAGATCCCAAGCAAAAAACGAAAAGAACAAGACAATGTAGCGACATTTTTCCAGCAGAAGATGGAAAACTTACTTGACTGTGGAGACGATCTTGTTGGGGAAGAAGGAAGCGTAGAGAGACTGCTGTGAGAGGAGCGAATCTGTAGAGGGAGAAGGGCAACGTGTGTGAGAGAGAACCAGAGCTGATGATTGCCGAGAGAGGAGTGGGGTAATTTTGGGTTTTTTTTCGTTTTAGTTTTCGGAGATAGGGACAAAAGTTCTTGTCCTTAGATTTTCAGAGGAACAAAAACTTTTGTTTCTTTCATCCGAAGATAGAGGACAAAACTCTGAAGACAATAACCAAACATAGAAGAGATATAAGATTTTTATGTTTTATCTTCTGTCCCCACTAACAGGGACAACAACCATACACTGCCTAAGCAACCAAAAACAAGAATCTATTTTACATATTTTGGAAGCGTTAAGGTTCAAATTAAACGTTATAAAATGTTAAGGTTTAAATTGTAATCTGCAAAAACGTTGATATTTAAACTGCTTATTTTCCTTATATTTATACTGTTATAATAGAAAGGCAAAAGATATGAATTGACTTGGAGCATTTCTTAAAAAGTTTTAGTTTGTTTTTACTATTATCTATAGTATCTCATTAAACCTTAACGTTTGGACAGTTTTTAATATATGAATCATGAATTTGACCTATTTCATGTTACAAGTAGATAACTTGGACTCACAAACTTATAATATAATTTTAAAATGATTTTTTAAATATTTGTTAAAGATGTAATTCTCACTTGACATTTTACAAAAGATTTAAATAATCTACAATAAGTATTTTTATTTATTTACTTTTTTAATATACATTTTTTGTATCCCATTTATATATGGATTTATCGAAAATTTTTCTATTATATAAGAATAAGATTGTGTACTATTAAACTTTTCAGACTCTACTTTACTGTAAAATTTCGAATTAGATGTAATGATGAAAAAGAAGAAGCATTGGTTTTGATAGATTAACGTAGGATTATGCTATTTTATGGTACTAAAAATAATTGTAATAATTTATTAGATTTTTGTTAAATGTTGAATTACAAATCACTTCAATCTATAAGAATCGGTCGTTTCATATAGAGAAGGGCCAATATTAGAACTTGAATACAAGTGGAAGCGAGGCGAAATCCAGCGAGGAGAAAAGAGTAATGGGAGGTGGACATGGAGGAGAGGGCGTTACTTACAAGGGACTGACTTTGCACAAACCCAAGCGCTGGCATACCGTCACCGGAAAAGGCTTGTGTGCCGTCATGTGGTGAGTCTCCCTCTCTATATACACCATCTTTCTTTCTTGATTTTCCTTTTGTGCTTCTACTCATCGACGTTTTTAATTATATTATATATATATTTGCAAATTCTGGGGTTCATTGGGATTATATCTTCTGTTATTTCAGATTTCCTCTTTTTAGGATCACGAGCTCTTAAGTTCTTTTAAATTGTTCTTTTTTATTTGTTAGATTAGGGAAAACTATATCAGAGGAAACACCCACCGTTGACGGTTAATGAAACTGATAATGTTGATACTATAGTTGCTGTATTTCAATGGAGATGATTTTTTTTTGTTTTTTTTGTTTTTCGATTCAAAGGTAACAGTTCAAATCTCGAGACAAAGCTTTAGTTCCGTTGTAAGTCATGGAAACGCGATATGTACGTCTCATCCAGTTTATGATTTGTTCTTTCAGGTTTTGGGTTCTATATAGGGCTAAGCAAGATGGCCCTGTAGTTCTGGTAAGATTTGTGTCTTTAATCATTGCCATCGTATTCTCTCCCTGAATTAAATTGTACGCTGTGTCTTTTAGGGCTGGAGACATCCCTGGGAAGGTCATGGTGATCATGGTCATGGTCCTTAGGTACTTATCAGCATGCTTGTGTTAGATTATATTATGGTTTACATTGTTCTTAGTTATGATTACTTGAAATTCTGTGGCGGAGGAGATTCTATGATGAAAATCATGAAATGCATGCTTGTGTAATGCTTATGTTCTCTGATCTAATTCTCTGTAATAACAGTTACGCTTTAAAAATCAAGACAGAAGTGGATAATTTCTTCTGTAAGTATTGCATTTGTGAAGGCTGTTTCTTTTTTTAGTGTTTGTGAACATCAAAGGAAGTATTTTGAACAACTTCTATAAATAGAAGAACTATTTAGGTCCATGGTCAATGTTGCCTTGATCTACTGCATTAGAGTTGACTGAGTCATCTTTTTAGTTTCTATGTGAAGGGGGTTGAATGTTAATTCTTGTTTTGCTTTCTAGTTTTCTTTCATAACATCTATATAAATTTTTGTCATGGTGGGAAAATCATGTCCATGAGAAGGAAACTTCTCTGGATTTTTAGTGAGTGGAAGAGGTTTTATTTTGGTTTAAACATGATTCATCAGCTTTTACTTTTCATGTAAAATACATACTTGAATTCTCTTATCCCTTGCAGCTTTGCTTCCATACATCTAATATACTTCTCTACCTTCCAAATAAATATAGCCTAGGGTCGTGCAGCTAGGTAAGGGAAATTACTATATATTGTGTGATAACTTTTTTACTTTCAGCATGCAAATCTCAATGTCATGGAGGAAACATGTTTCGTACTTGAACATTTTGAATATGCTTTCTGCCATCAATGTTTGCTTCATCTGGAGCTGGTTAGCATAATGTAACAATTGTATACTTTGGATTTTTCTTCATGAGTCAGTGTATGATGCAACTGACTACTTCTGGTATGTGGCCATCTGCAGAGTGGTGTGGATGGAACATATCTTTTTAGTAGTTGATAAAATGAAATTGACGAAGCAGCAATAGAGTACAAGCGGTTTGTATGTTCCCTTTGAAAATTAGAAATATACAGTGTGATGCTTTTCTGCTACTCTGG
This sequence comes from Erythroxylum cassinoides, assembly GCA_027478405.1. NCBI lineage: Eukaryota > Viridiplantae > Streptophyta > Magnoliopsida > Malpighiales > Erythroxylaceae > Erythroxylum > Erythroxylum cassinoides. Next base: position 8,180,347 of record JANIPM010000009.1, read on the forward strand.
ATACGTTTTTAATGATATTTATTACATTGTTAGGAATTCAGTGACCTGATTAGTTTGCTGGCCCACTAATGGGCTTGATTGAGTCATTTTACTTTAGGACATGGAAATGTTTGATATGAGCTGTCCTGGTTTCGATACCATCTTGAAGAGCTTTATCGTTTCCATTTTTAGAATATTAGAAATTATTGCTAACACTTGCTTTATATTGACTTCAGAAATGCCTTTGAAGAGCCAGTGCATTGGCGTGAACATGATCGTTTGCAGGTTGTCAAGTCTGCTTGTTGTGGAACAGTATTTCTAGTTTTTTGAATTCAATAAGATTGAGATAACAATGCTCAATGTCAAACATAGAACAATACTTGGAGCATGTTAGCTTTTAGTCAGTTCAATTTCTCTTTCAGCTGTTTGTTTTAATCTGTGTGCCTTTGCACTTCCATTATAACCGAGGAAAAAAGTTTGAACAAAACCTATTGCATATTTACTGTTCAACAAGTCTGCAGGTACCATTCTGATCATGATTGTTGGCTTAGAAGTACACCAGTGTCTATGTTTTAGTTTATTACACAAAATAAACGAGATCGAGAGACAGAAGAATGTTCATAGCTAGATATAATCTGCGGCTTAAGTTTGTCAGCTAGGACCGCAATAAGTCCAATTCTGAATCCCAAATAAAAATTAAATTGTATTCTCTGCTTTACACTCTCCCATACAACTGTGTATTTTATTCTCTCTCTCGGATTGTTTTGCCTTGACATTTGCTGGTTACTTCTTCGGAGTGTAAGCAAAATGTTGCTGGTAATGTTTTGGTAAGGAACCTAGCATTCACAATTTCACGCCGACGTGTTGCCTCGGAATTTACATGGAACCAGAACAGAACAAGATAAATAGATACACTGATGGATTTGCGAAACAATTAAACAAAAATTTGCAGCTTTGTGAATACTTTATCAGAGACTTCGGAAAAAGGTAACTGATCGCTGTAATTCAGTCATCAATTGCAAGATGCTTACCACTCATTTTGTGAGTATAATGTGGGGAATTATTGGCCCATCTAAACTTTAGTACAAGTTTTGTGAGGTTATGGGTTTTAATCAAATTTGAAAATGAAGACCATCTAAAGAAGCAACTAATGTTATCTAATAATGACAGTTTTATCTAACTAAAGCTATAACTATTACCACGCAAATCTACGGTTCTGATGATAATGTTTATATTTAATAAATACATTATTAACTCTGTATAAAGAAGTATTAAAGCACTAAACCAAGTAAATAATCCAAATAAACTATCAAAAATTAACAAAGTATGGGTCGATTAAGCATAACAGGCCTGAGTCTATATAAAAGAGAAGTAAATGTAGCAAAACAATAAGAAATAGTAAACAGAAGAGCAAACAATAGTGGGTGAAGGAGTTGCTCCTACCACTCTCAAGCTTTCCACATTAGCTCTGACCCTTTGCTTCTAGTTGATGTTCTCCCAAATAATTGACTGCTCACGTTGCCTACCCTTTTTTGTTGTTCTTCTCCTTCTTTCTTCTCAGTTGAAGCTCTCTCCTTCTCCTCCACGCTTCTCTCTATCTCCTTTTAGTTCCAGCCGAATGAGTTTCTTGTTAAACTTTTTGGTTTTGCCCCCCTTTTGCCTCTCATTTCTTTTCTATTTATAGCACGAGTCAAGGTTTAAGTTTGTAGGTTGTTACGCCGTCAACCTGCATGTGTAATAATTAAGTGAATGTAACGGAGTAGTCATGATTGAGGGCACTTATCATGATGGTGACAAGTTTTATCACCATGGTGTGACTTGTTGTGTCACCATTTTTCTTCCTTTTCATTTCTCTTTTCGTGAAAAATATTTGTGACTTTCCTTTCAACCTTTATGTAAAATTCATAAAATAATCCAACTAACATTCATGTTGAAGACTTAGGCTATAAATACTAGTTTTAGTCGAAGACAAAGATAACATTTTTACAAGAGAGCAAATTTGATTGTACAATACTTAGAGAAATTCTGTATTCAAAGTGCAAAAGAAGAGAGCGAATATATCTTTAATGTGAAGCTTAAAAATATCTGTCCTAGAGAGAAAAAAGAAAGATTAGAGTCTGGAGAGGCTAAGATAGTAGAAAAAGAATACTTTGTGAGAGAGACCTGAAGAGACTCTGCAAGTATAGAAAGAATACTTGTAAAGTTGAAGAGTATGGTAAAATCTCAGACAAACTTTGAGGATTGGACGTAGCCCAAAGTTTGGGGTGAACCAATAAAAAATCGCAGCGTCTATTCTCTAACCCTTATCTTTTAATTTTCTTGTTGTTAGAAGAGTAGATAACATTACTTGCGATTGCATTAATTATCAACTTTAGCAAAGTGTTTTTATGATCATATGAATTTTTGTAAAGAAATTCAAGAAATATCAAAAGATTAATATTTTCGAAAAGATTACACAATTCAACCTCCCTTCTTGTGTATTTTACATATTATACCTAATTTCTATATTAACAGGTGATTTACTTCAATTGGTATCAGAGTGAAGTTTTCAAAAAATACTGTTACAAAGTGAGGACAAAGATCTATGGCTGAATCACATGTTTTTATAGCTAAAGATGCCTCGGTCATAAAACCTCCTGCATTCAATGATGAGGATTATCATTATTGGAAGGACATGATGCGGCTCTTTATAGAATCCACACATATTGATCTTTGGGATATCATCTAGAATGGTCCATATACACCAATAGACGATGAAGGCGATATCATCTCTCGTGACAAATGGTCAGCCGATCAAAAAGCTGTAAGGCTAAGTTCTTTTTAAGTTGCATCCTAAGCAGAAGTGAATATGATAAGGTTTATGGATGCGTATCTGCAAAGGAAACGTGGGACACATTAGCCATTGCACATGAAGATACAAATCAAGTAAAAGAGTCCAAGATCAGTATTCTTGTTCATCAGTATGAACTATTCAAGATGAAAGATGAGGAGACTATTGATCAGATGTTTGGATGATTTCAAACAATTGTTAACTGACTTAAAGCTCTTGGGAGAATCTACGATAATCAAGATCATGTCAGAAAGATTCTCAGAAGTCTTCCTAAAAGATGGAGACCCAAGGTTACAGCAATACAAAAGGCCAAGGACTTAAGTAAGCTGAAGCTAGATGAATTGCTTGGTTAATTGAAGATACATGAAGTAGAGCTTGATGCAGAAGATAATCCTATCGCATTGAAGGCTGGCCAGAAAATAGAAGCACATCTTCAAAAGCATTAAAGATTGAAGAAATCAAGATTGATGACGCCAGTGAATCTGATCAAGATTCAAGTGAAGATGATGATGAACTATCCTTCATTTTAAGAAAGATTAGGAGGATGTAGAAAAAGAAAGCAAAGGGAAATAAATAATTTTCTTTAAAGAAGAATAGCAAAGACGAAGCTAAGAATGAAAAAACTTCTATCATCTGCTATGAGTGCAACAAACCAGGACATTACAAGTCTGAATGTTCGTTGCTTAAAAGAAAACAGAAGAAAAGTAAAGAAAACAAAAAGAGCATGATGGCAACTTAGGAAGATTTGGATTCGTCAAAATTTGACTCCGATTCAGAAGCATTAGAACAAGCAAATATATGCTTGGTAGTTGAAAAAGAATGCGACGATGAGGTAACTTCTAACTTTAATGAACTTCAAGAGGCATATTTAGAATTGTTAGAAGATTCACATGCTATATTAAAACAATATAGGATTTTGAAAAAGAAATTTGTTGAAAGCTTGAAGAACATTGAAGTGTTAGAAAAAGAAAATGTCTGCCTTAAGAAACAAGTAAACGATATGAAAAAGAAAGTAACTACAGATAGATCTGAAGAAATTAATCAACTGAAACAAAGGATTAATAGTCTTTCAGCAGATTTATCAACATTTACCGAAAGTACAAAAAGGATGAATGATATGATTGGAAAATATCAACATCCAAATGATAAGAGTGGTTTAAGGTTTGCTAATAGCAATGTTCGTTATAAAAAGAGTTTTGTTCCTAACAGAAAGAAAAAGAAACAACATTCTTATTATTCGAGGAATAATTGTAAGTCTAACCCCAAAGGACCTAAAAAAATATGGGTACTTAAGAAAGACATAATATATACTACAGATATCCTTTCTTGGAAAAAGCAACCAGCACTAATGGTACTTGGACAGTGGATGCTCGCGACACATGATGGAAAAAAGGTCTATGTTCCTAGACCTTCAAAATAAGTAAGGAGGATCAGTAACTTTTGGAGACAACCAGCAAGGCAAAATAGTTAGAATAGACAAAATTGGTAAAGATTCATTTGCGTCTATTGATAATATTCTGCTAGTTGAAGGATTAAAGCATAATCTAATTAGGGTAAGTCAATTATGTGATTCTGACTTTGAAGTATCCTTTAATCAAAATTCTTGTGTAGTCAAAAACAAAGGATGGTTCCGTGTTCTTTTCTGTCAAGAGACGAAACAATCTCTATAAGATTGATTAGATGATTTGAAAAGTCAAAATATTTCATGTTTTATATCAACACATGAGGAAAAACTGATTTGGCATAAAAAAAAACTAGGTCATGTTTGATTAAACATATTTCCAAGTTGGTTAGACATGATTTTGTAAGAGGATTACCAAAAATAAGGTTTAACAAAGATTTCTTTTGTAAGAATTGTCAAAAAGAAAAACAAGTTAAAACATCTTTTTCTTCTAAAAATGTTGTAATTTCGTCTAGAAAGTTAAAACATCTTTTTCTTCTAAAAATGTTGTAATTTCGTTTAGACCTTTAGAGTTGTTACATATAGATTTGTTTGGTCCAACCAGAACACCAAGTCTTGGCGGAAAGAAGTATGGTCTTGTAATTGTTGATGACTTCATTAGATTTTGTTGGATATTGTTTTTATCACATAAAGATGAATCTCTTAAGTGCTTTAAAGTTCTATCCAAAAAGTTATAAAATGAAAAAAGGAATTTCTATTGCTGGAATTAGGAGTGATCATGGTGGAGAATTTGAAAATAAAAAATTCAGAATGTTTTATGAAGAGAATAGAATTTTCATAATTTCTCTACTCATAGAATTCCACAACAGAATGGAGTTATAGAAAGAAAGAATAGGACGATTCAGGAAATGGCAAGGACTATGCTATATGAAATGAATCTTCCTAAGTATTTCTAGGCAGAAGTTGTGAATATAGCTTGTTATATTCAAAATAGAGCATTTCTGTGACCTATTTTAAATAAAACTCCATATGAGTTATGGAAAGGAAGAAATCCAAATATTTCTTACTTCCATCCTTTTGGTTGCAAATGTACTATATTGAATACAAAAGAAAAATTGGATAAATTTGATTCTAAGATTAATTCAGGAATTTTTCCAGGATATTCGATGTCTTCTAAAGCTTACAGAGTTTATAATCTTGTTTCTAAATCTATTGAAGAATCTATGTATGTTAAGTTTGATGATGATTCTCATCCAGATAGAAGAGACAATTCTGATGATGAAACTCTATCTGTTCCCTTAGTTGATAAACTAGACATGTCTCCTCTAGTTGATCCACCTAGTAAGGTAGAAGATATTTATGAAAACTTTAGTCTTAGAAAAGACTGGAAGGATAAATCTCTCACCCAGAAAATCTGATTATAGGAGAAACTTCAGAAGGAGTGAGAACTAGGTCTAAATTTTGAAGAGAGGAAAATGTAGCTTTTATTTCTGAATTAGAACCTAAGAAAATTGATTAAGCCCTTCAAGATGAAGCTTGGATTTTAACCATGCAACAGGAGCTAAATCAATTTACAAGGAACAAAGTTTGGTCTTTAGTTCCTAGGCCATCCAATAAGTTTGTCATAGGAACCAGATGGATATTTAAAAATAAACTAGATGAATCAGGTAGAATAAACCATAGCAAAGCTAGATTAGTAGCTCAAGGCTATAATCAATAGGAAGGAATTAACTATAATGAAACCTATGCTCCTGTAGCTAGACTAGAAACTATTAGGATTTTACTTTCTTATGTTGTTTGTCATGATATAAAGCTGTTTCAAATTGATGTGAAAAGTGCCTTTTTGAATGGTTATATAGATGAAGATGTTTATGTAAAACAACATCCTAGTTTTGAAGATACTAATAAACCAGATTATGTCTATAGACTTCATAAAGTTTTGTATGGATTAAAACAAGCACCTCGTGCTTGGTATGATTGTCTAAGTTCATTTTTAATTGGAAAGGACTTTGTTAGAGGACAAGTAGATAAGAATATGTTTAGAAAATGTATCAAAACTGATTTCATTATAGTACAGATATATGTAGATGATATTATTTTTGGTGCAACTTTTAAGAAGCTATGTTCTAGTTTTGAAAATCTTATGAAAAGTGAATTTGAAATGAGTATGATGGGTGAATTGAAATTTTTCCTTGGTTTACAAATTAAGCAAACCTTAGAAAAGATTTTTATTCATCAACAGAAATACATGAAAGAACTATTAGTCAAATATAAAATAGAAAAGGTTAAACCTATGTCAACTCCTATGCATCCTTCAAACCTTTTATCTAAGGATGAAATAGGTAAGAAGGTTGATTAAACCCTCTTCAGAGTACTTATTGGTTCTTTACTTTACTTAACTATAAACAGACCTGATATATTGTTTAGTGTTTATTTGTGTGCAAGATTTCAAGCAAATCCTAGAGAATCTCATTATATTGTTGTTAAAAGAATATTGAGATACTTAGCAGGTTCTACTGATCTTTATTTAATGTATGAGAAAGGTAAAGAATTCAGGTTAATTGGATATTATGATGCTGATTATGCTGGAGATAGAATTGATAAAAAGAGTACAAGTGGAGGTTGTCACTTTCTTAGTCATAATCTAATTTCATGGTCAAGAAAGAGGCAAAGTTCAATTGCTCTATTTATTGCAGAAGTTGAATACATGTCAGCTACAAGTTGTTGTTCACAGACGTTATAGATTAAGTACCAGTTAGAAGATTACTCCATATAAGAAGATCAAATTCCAATCTTCTGTGACAACACAAGTTCTATCAATCTATCAAAGAATCCAATATAACACTCGAGGGCAAAGCATATTAAAGTTAGACATCATTTTATATGAGACTATATACAGAGAGGAATCATCAGTCTACAATTTGTTGAGACGAATCAACAATGGGTGGATATCTTCACTAAACCTTTGTGTGAAGATAAATTCAAGGAAATTAGATGGAACTTAAATATGGTAATGCTGAATGAGCATTCATCGGACACGTCATGACCTAGACGATTCATAAAAGAAGAAGATAAAAAGTCATAAGTTTTCAAGTAAATAACAATGGTAAGTTATGAACGGTAACTTTTCAAGAGAAGGTATAAGAAGGAAATCTTCTCAAGATTCTAAAATACATTCTACTCTAGAATTTTCTTGAAATACTTTGAAACCGACTTGTTTAGTGCTCTCAACCAAGATGATTCAATAATCTATTCTAAGTTTCAAGTTCATTTCATATCACATTCTTACTTTTAGAGACTAACATCGCTACTTTGAGCAAAATACTGTTATATGTTTAGTTTTTATTTGCTACAAATTACAAATGGAGCAATCACTTATCTATGGGAGACACGGTGATTTCAAATCATTGAAGGAAAATCATACGGACATTGAACCAGAGATTAAAGCAGTTGGCTGGAAAAAATTCTTCAAGGTTCGTGAAAAGGTCTATTTGAATGAGATATATGAGTTTTGGAAGAATGCAAAGTTGGTAGATGATACCTTAGTATCAATGGTAGATGGTTTGTCAGTTGTCATGACGTAAGATACTATTGAGAGGGTCAGTGGGTGTCCTAGTATTGGAGTAAAGTTGTTTAACAATACAAAATAGATTACTCAAGGTCGTGTAGATAGAATGCACATTAATCGACAACTCAATGGAAGTAGTGATCTTGAAGTTAAGAAGGTGGCAACCCTTGTTCTGAAGTCTAGGGTTCTACATTCACTGCTTCTTCATTGTGTTCTACCAAGATTAGGCTGAAAGGACCTTGTGACAATGAATGATGAACATTGTCTATATCACCTACTGAATCACTAACCCATTAATCTTCTGTACTTAATTTTGAAGTACATGATGGAGTAAAAGGGGGATTCTAGCTCTTTACCATATGGAATGCTGTTGACAAGGATTTTTAGAAAATCTAGAATCTTTCTTGACAGAGGAAACAAGGTGGGTAAAGATGGATGTGAAGAGTATTATTAATGCCATAACTATTCACAAAGTAGGGATAAGATTTGATGATGAGGCGAATATAGGTTCTACACCCAAAGCAAGGTTTGAGGGGGAGCTTATAGTAAGACAGTGTAAAAGTGAATGTGGTACGTCTACAAGAAAAACAAAACCTCGATCAACAAGAAGAACATCTGTAGAAGAAAAGACTAAGAAATTGTCTGATGCACCAATAAAACCTAAGACGATTCTGCAGAAAGAGGAAAGTCGAGTTCAATAATCATCTCAACAAATGTGATTAAAGAGAAAGCCAGAGACACTTCAATCAGAAAAATCCAAATAGTCAAGAAGGTCACTAAGACTATTGACCTTATGACAACAAGAATAGAAGAAGAGGAAATCTCTTATTCTTGATAGAGATTCTGAAAAGCAAGAGAAAAGATAGCAGCCTACCAGATCAATTGTCTCTATTTTGCAAAGCCAACCAACAAAATCATCTGAAGAGACAGAAATTAAAAGGAAGTTGGTATTTGAGAGAAAGAAGCCTCAACAGTAACTTTCTTCTAAACCGGCAGAAGAACAAAAGAAGGTGAAGCCCAGTCAGAAGAAGATTTCTTCATCTGATGTTCAACAAAAGGAAAAAACAGTTGAACACTAATTGGAACCTTACAATCCTTCTCAAACAATCAACAAAAAGGATTTAAGAATGAAGATTATAAATGAATCAGTACCTGTTTGAAGCAGAAGCTCAATTATTATCAGAGAACCTTCA
>JANIPM010000009.1:8194395-8231579 GCA_027478405.1 Erythroxylum cassinoides
TGTGATGCTGATTATGCTGGAGATAGAATTGATAGAAAGAGTACAAGTGGAGGTTGTCACTTTCTTGGTCATAATCTTATTTCTTAGTCAAGCAAAAGGCAAAGTTCAATTGCTCTATCTACTGTAGAAGCTGAATACATGTCAGTTGCAAGTTGCTGTTCACAGACGTTATGAATTAAGTATCAGTTGGAAGATTACTCCATATAAAAAGATCAAATTCCAATCTTCAGTGACAATACAAGTGCTATCAATTTATTAAAGAATCCAATACAACACTCGAGGCCAAGGCATATTGAAGTTAGACATTATTTTATATGAGACTATGTACAGAGAGGAATCATCAATCTACAATTTGTTGAGACGAATCAACAATGGGCGGATATCTTCACTAAACCTTTGTATGAAGATAGATTTAAGGAAATCAGACGAAATTTGAATATGATAATACTGAATGACCATTCGTCTGACACGTCATAACCTAGACGAATTCATACAAGAAGAAGATAAAAAATTGTAAGTTTTAAAATAAATTGTAACAATAAGTTATGAACGGTAACTTTTCATGAGTTATAAGAAGGAAATCTTCTCAAGATTCTAAAATACCTTCTACTTTAGAGTTTTCTTGAAATACTTTGAAACCGATTTGTTTAATTCTCTCAACCAAGACGATTCGATACTCTGTTCTAAACTTTAAGTTCTTTTCATCTCATATTCTTACTTTTAGAGACTAACATCGCTACTTTGAGCAAAATACTTTTATGTGTTTAGTTTTTATTTGTTACAGATTACAAATGGAGGAATCACTTATCTATGGGCAACATGTTGATTTCAAATAATTAAAGGAAAATCAGATGGACATTGAACCAGAGATTGAAGCAGTCGGCTAGAAAAACTTCTTCAAGGTTCGTGAAAAGGTCTATTTGAATGAGGTATATGAGTTTTGGAAAAATGCAAAGGTGGTGGACGATAGCTTAGTATCAATGGTAGATGGTTTGTCGATTATCGTGATGTAAGATACTATCAAAAGGGTCAGTGGGTGTCCTAGTGTTGGAGTAAAACTACTTAACAATACAAAATGGATTACTCAAGGTCGTGTAGATAGAATGCACATCAATCGATAACTTTATGGAAGTAGTGATCCAAAAGTTAAGAAGGCGGCAACCCTTGTTTCGAAGGCTAGGGTTCTATATTCACTGCTTCTTCACTGCGTTCTACCAAGATTAGGCTCGAAGGACATTGTGAAATGAACGACGAACATTATTTGTATCACCTACTAAATCATCATCCCATTAATGTTTCGTACTTGATTTTGAAGTACATGATGAAGTAAAAGGGAGATTCTAGCTCTTTACCGTATGGAATGCTATTGACAAGGATTTTTAGAGAATCAGGAATCTTTCTTAACAGAGGTAACAGGGTAAAGATGGATGTGAAGAGCATTATTAATGCCACAATTATTCACAGAATGGGGATAAAGTTTGATGACGAGGAAGATAAAGGTTCTACACCTAAAGCAAGGCTTGATGGGGAGCTAATAGTAAGATGGGGAAGTAGTGAACATGGTGCGTCTGCAAGAAAAACAAAACCTCAATCAACAAGAAGAACATTCATAGAAGGAAAGACTGAGAAATCGTTTGATGCACCAATACAATCTAAGACGATTCTATAGAAAGAGGAAAGTCGGGTTCAACAATCATCGCAACAAGTGTCATAGAAGAGAAAGGTGGAGACACTTCAATCAAAAAAATCCAAACAATCAAGAAGGTCACCAAAGCTATTGACCTTATAACAACAAGAACAGAAGAAGGGGAAATCTCTGATTCTTGTTGGAGATTCTAAAAAGCAAGAAAAAAGACAGCAGCCTACCAGATCAATTATCTCTATTTTACAAAGCCAATCAGCAAAATCATCTGGAAAGATAGAAATTAAAAGGAAATTGGTATTTGAGAGGAAGAAGCCTCAACAACAACTTTCATCTAAACTGGCAGAAGAACAAAAGAAGGTGAAGCCTAGTCAGAGAAAGGTTTCTTCATCTAATGTTCAACAGAAGGCGAATACAGTTGAACACCAATTGGAACTTTACAATAATCAACAAAAAGGATTTGAGAATGAAGATTATAGAAGAACCAGTACCTGTTCGAAGCAGAAGCTCAATTATTATCAGAGAACCTTCGAAAAAGTTAGTCAAGGTACTAGTCAAACCGATACCGATTAATGCTAAAAAAATACATCTTCTAAGTCATGAAAATAATGCTAAAAAATACATCTTCTAAGTCATGAAAACATAGATTATATGGTATTTTGCGAGATGAGAAGGCAGAACCATATCCATTGAAGATTTCAAAGGATTGGTATACAATCTATCCGATTACGAGCAGAACATCGATAAAAATTATGCCAGATATTCAATCAAGATGTTCAACCCTTGTGAGAAATGAAGAAAAAGGGAAAAAGAAGATGTTTCCTGAGGGAAATAAATATGATCTTATAGAAGAGAAAATTTAAGTAGCTATGAAGAATATAGATGATGCATGTAATGCAGCTCAACCTGGAGGAATCTATGTTTCACAACACATTTCAAAAGCATCAAGAAGTAAATTTGGAGTTTCAACCACAGATAAAAACTTCAAGGTAGTTGGCAAAGTAAAAGAAGGACAGTACAGAAGTATCATAGTTGAAGGTATCAATTTCAACTTAGAAACCTTTGTGTATTTGGTCTTGCATTTCAGACCTTTAGGTTTCATACCTTCAGTTAATAATGTGTTACACCTTCTTGGGAATCCAATTTTGAAACTACCTAGAAATGATGATCTTGATCTCTCAGAAGGAAAACAACCCTTCAGTCTACCCTCTATCAAAATTATAGAGTTAGACGTTTTACCTTCAGAATCATCTACTATTGAAAACCTTCATCCATTTAGTGAAATATAACAAGATTCTATTAATAATCCAGAGTTCTTGAAGCATTTCATATATTGAACGGAAGCAAGTCATAGTCAGAAGGAAGTTCAGGAAGCATTAGCAAAAGAAATTGAGGAAGTTCACACTAAGGTTAATGAACTAGCTGACTCAGTGGGTGATCTTCATGAGGAAGTAGCATTACTACAGGTTACTATTGAACAAGACCTCAAGACAATCCGCACTGACATGCAACATATGTTTTCTGAGGTTCTGAAGCGTCTACGATGAGAAATCTTTTTGATCAATAACAAATAGGGGAGAAGGAGAAAAAGAGGAGAATGAGAAGAGAAGATAGAAAGCATTGTATATATATTGTATGCAATTCTTTTCTTATGTTCTTTTCTTTATTATTCGTCTATTCGTCTATCAATATCATTTTATCTTCTAAAATTATGATTATTTTTTATCATCAAAAAGGGGGAGATTGTTAAGTCAAGAGGACTTCACTTCTATTAATTTTGATAACAATCAAATAATAATAATCTTAGAAATGTATGAACTGTTTTGATAAGTTCGTTAAGTGTGCAGAAAAATGTAAGCAACGCTTAGTCAACTTAGAAGATGTGTGGTCAGCAATAGACGATATATCAGCAACAAACTACAACAGACGAAGTGCAACAATAGATGAAGCGCAACACCAGACGAAACGGGATAGCAAACGAAGCGGAATAACAGACGAAACGTGATAACAGAACAAGTATTATTTCAAATAATATAAAAGGAAGATATTTTAGAACATCGGTTGGTTAGTTAGTTGGAGTTAGTTACAGGACTCAACTAATAACGGTTTCTAGAAGATTCAAGAAGCAGTTTCTTAAGAAGACAGTTGGAAACTTAGGCTATAAATACTAGTTCTAATCGAAGACTAAGATAACGTTTTTACAAGAGACCAAATTTGATTGTACAATACTTAGAGAAATTTTGTATTCAAAGTCGAAAGAAGAGAGAGAATATATCTGTAAGGTGAAGCTCAAAAATATCTTTCCTAGAGAGAGAAAGAAAGGCTAGGGCCTAGAGAGGCTAAGATAGCAAAAAAAGAATACTTTGTAAGAGAGATCTGAAGAGAATCTGCAAGTGTAAAAAGAATACTTATAAAGTTGAAAGGTATAGTAAAATCTCAGACAAACTCTGAGGACTGGACGTAGCCCAAAGTTTAAAGTGAACTAGTATAAAATCGTAGTGTTTATTCTCTAACCCTTATCTTTTAATTTTCTCATTGTTAGAAGAGTTGATAATATTACTTGCGATTGCATTACTTATCAACTTTAGCAAAGTGTTTTTGTGATCATCTGAATTTTTGTAAAGAAATTCAAGAAATCTCAAAAGATTAATATTTTCGAAAAGATTACACAATTTAACCCCCCTTCTTGTGTATTTTACATATTATACCTGATTTTTATATTAACAAGCGATTTACTTCAGTTAACCAATGCATCTTCAACATTCCAAAGTCTTATGATTGAGATATTTCGGCCTTAACTCAAGAAATTCATTATGGACTTCTTCAAAAAATTTTGGTTTACAATGGTTCCTTTCAACAACAGTTGGAGCAATTTTATGCAAACACTTCATACTCATCAAATCTTTATTAAAAAAAAGGAAATGTATTTTTAGTACAAGATAGATAGATTACTTAGGCCATTCAATTTTTTCTTTGGGGTTATCTATTAATTTGAAAAAATTGGTGACTGTGTAATACTGGCCTATACCTTAATTTTTAAAGGAACTTTTGGAGATGACAAGCTAATAAAGGAGGTTTATTAAGCATTACAAGTTCTTAGCTAAGACTTTGAATAAAATGTTAATGAAATAGGTAGCTGCAAAATGGAAGTGGGGAGAGAATCAATAAAAGACATTTTAGGAACTCAAGAAAGGCATTGTATCAACACCTATACTTACGTTCCCCAATTTCTCACAACATTTAACAATCGATGAAAATATATATGTAATAGCTATAGTGGTAGTTATTTTCTTTGGGAATTAAAAATATGTATTACTATCCAAAAAGCCAAAATTAGACATATGAACCATCCCAAAGTAGTTAATGAAGCAAACCTTCAGATGGGCAAGTAACTAAAGCAAAAGGGCCTTAACAACTAAGCTTATTGTGACAAAAGAACCTTGAAAGTAAAAACTAACAGCTACATCTAATCTATAAGGAAGTCCATAAATACAAAGTTAACTAAGCTATTAAGCTCGGTTTGACACTAAACCTATCATTTAGAGGTTTCATCTTAAAGATATTCCTAGATCAAATGAAAGACCAACACCTCTTATTAATGCTAATTATCTTATCCTTTTAATGTTTCTTTGACTCACCTTATTAACCTGAGTATGATGATTTTTGGAAATATTTATGATGATTCTTGAAAATATGTTGATTCTTCTCCCACCATATGCTATAAATAGTGAAACCAAGTGTTATCTAGAAAAGTTTGGCATCCCTCTTTCTAAGTTGTAGTGAAATATAGACCTAGTGGAGTATACCTCTCCATTTAATAATCTACCAGTTATGATTGCTTATTATTAGAATGTACTTCCACAACTAATTAGAGAATGGCTACCAAAAAAAAGTTGGCTTTTGTGTTTAGAGCATTCCATACATAATCTAGATGTAGGATTAGGAAGAGGGAATAAATCACTCTTAATTTTGTTAAAGGTTGTTAAGTCTCACAGCTAGCCAAGGTATTTACTTTAGACCAATTTAACTAGCTAACTTTGTGAGTAGATAGTTTAAGCACATATTTGCATGTCTTATTAGTGAGCTTTCCTAAAGAATGGCTTAACTACAAAAATAAATCCTCTTGATTAAGATTAAGAAAGTACGGGGAGGAAAGTAACTCTAAAAGAAGCCATAACTTATATTAATATAGTACCAATTATTTCCATTAACTACCATTAGTAGGAAAGAACCCATCATACTAGAGCAGTTAGGATGCAAGCATAATGGGAAAGAGCACTCTAATTATCAGTTTACAGCCAAGTATTATTTTTATTCTTAAACGTAATTTGAATCAAAGGCTACATGGTTTCCTTGAGCTTCAGAATTTGAAGTATGCTATAAAAAGTATCCTTCCTAAGCTTGATAATCTATATGTTCTTATTTCTTAAATAATGTTCATGGGCCCCTTTAAACCACAAAGACTCTTTATTATTGATAATTCTTTAAAGTCTCTTTGCCATAATTAACTTATTCATTAACTGGATATATTTTATACTTAATCCCCCTTCTTGCCTTAGTAAACATATGTCTATCTAACTTACCTTGCCATATAGTTTAGTATTTCCATCACCCATTTGGAAGAAGTTTCTAAATATCCATAAGCAACTTCTTAGAGAGAATAATTGAGATAACTAATAAGCATACAGATTGCTAAGCACAAAGATGATTAATTGCAATTTGCTTGCATAAGAAAAGCACTTGTTAGTTTAATTCTCAATTCTTTTTCTTGTAACATCATAAAGAACTTGAAATTCTATATATAAGATCATCTTTGAGGTAATATGGGCACCTAAATAGCTAAAAGGTGGAGGTTAAGCACCAGACCTAATATTCTTAGAAGTTTATGAGATGAATGGGAAGCAATAATTGAGATCATTAGAAAACTTTTATCTCTGTTAATGCACAGGCATGAGAGATTGTTGAATTCATTAATAAAATTTATAAGTTAGGCAATAGAACTTGAATTAGCTCCAAAGAATATCAAAAGGTCATTTGTAAATCTATCTAAGTAATATGTAGTTATTCACATTTCTTGTGAAATTTGCAGTTATTCACATTTCTTGTGAAATTTGAATCCATTCTCTATACTTATATTATGAAGAATGACTATGGAGAGGACTTTCGACATAAATAGTAAACTATTAAGGGGATAAAGGATCCCTTTTTCTAATTCCTCTAAATCCCTTGAAAATGTTTAAACCTTCTTCACAGATGAGCATACTAAAGGAAGTAGTGGAGATGTATTGGTTTAGCCAAAAGATGAATATAGTTGGAAGCTAAGAGCTTCTACAGAATAGAGAATAAAAAAAGATCAATCTTTAAAGCACAATTCTTATCGAATCCTTCCATAGGGTAGTTTTTTAATAATTATTTGACAAGCATGATTTAATCCCCTATAATTTTTCCCTCATTGAATTTTATTTATGAATAACTCGAAAAAGATGATACAATGTGCTTAATTCTTTGAAGCAAATAGCTTGGAAATTATCTTGTAAAAGGTGTTACAATAAAAGATTGACCTACAATCTTTCAAGGAATAGGGATTATGAAAATTTGAAACCAAACATAAATAAGTTTATTCCAAGCTAACAACATCCTTGAACTAGAGAAGAATTCTAAAACAACTTGACAAATATAGGTTTTAATAGAATTGTAAGATTTCTGATAAAAAATGTATTAAATCCATCTAGATCTTGACCTTTTATGATTAAAATGAAAAACAAGCTTTCAATTTCCTTTAAGATGACAAAATCCTAGGAACACTGGTGCTAATAGATAAAACGAAGGAAGCACACCTAGCTAAGGACTCTAAGATGCTTTGATAATAATCTATGCATGATATAGCAGTTCATTTTGACCCCAGAAAATGACACCGTCATCATCTCTTAAGCTTGAAATTTTATTGTGATTCCTTTAAGCAAGAAGGGATCTATAAAAGATTTTGGAGTTGCTATCTCCTTCTTTGAGCCATAACACCCTTAACTTCTAAACTATCAACTTCCAAAGCCTTGTAATGATCTCTTATAACTTACTTGTCCTTCAACCTCTTTGATACATCATTTGGACTATCATATATGTCTTTGTATCTTTTCATAAGATTTTGTCTAGTTGTCTTAAGTGTTAATTCAATGTCTAACTGTATACTTAACTTTAGCTTTTTAAGCTCCTTCTTGATTCGCATGAGTCTCTTCTATAATCTTTAAGAAGCATAGCTTGGAACATCTAAGCTCAAACCCTCTTTTGATGCCTCCTAGAAATCATTAGCATTTCTCAATAAGTTGAAGAACCTAAATGGGAAAGCTCTCATATGTACCCTAAAGAGATTAAGAATCTTAATTAGAGAATGATCAAAACTTAAAGAGTTATTAAATTAAGCTCTACTATGTTTAAACTTCATAAACCATTTATAATTGACCAATGCTCTATCTAACTTTTTCCTTATGAACCAAATTCCATGAGCATGTCCTTCACCGATATAGATGTGTCCTTCCAAAATAGCTTTAATTCTTTAGTTTTGTTTCTTGATTTCACCCGACTTTTTTTCCTTTCAATCCATAAAGGTAATTAAGACCAAAAAATTTACTAACAATGAATTAAGTACCAAAAAAGTAAATACTATTAAATAAACATACAAAATGCATGAAATATATGCTTACAAATATAGTTTATTAAGTATTTTTCAATCTTCCCCACATTTAAGCATTTTCTTCTCCTCAAGCAATTCATAATCCAAATAATAAAACTTAGAAACAGCCATCCTTATTCATTCTTAACCTATCCATCCACACCCTAAGTTATCATATCTTATAAATAAAATCAACATACAATTAGAATCTAGAAGTCCTAGAACAAACTTCCATAAACCATTATCAATAACAATCAAATTGACAATCTTTCTAAAATCAAATGCATAAAATTTTACACCTTCACTCAATTCACTCTTGCGTTTGGATTATGTTTGTTGGACTTTTTGTGTTGATGGCTTGTTGTTGGTGCACTTGGTTTACCGGGTAGTAAAGCTAGCTTTCTACAGCTTCTTGGTAGGAAGTTTGTAGAGGAGAGTAGTTGGTAATGTTGTTACAAGGTTTGAGTTAGGTTCCTTATGAATTTGTCCTAACTTGTTCCTTTTGGTAGGTAAGAGATTTCTGTCAACAAATCTGTTATTATATACATAACTTTTTCTTATTTATATAAAATTTTACTGATTTATAAAAAAAAAACTCATCAAATCAATACATAAAAGGAATCTTATCCATAAGTTTGAAATAAAATAACTTCTCCCCCATTAATAAATTAACTAGAAGCAAAAATCAAAATGTCTTTTAAATAAGGTGTAATAAGGTTTGGGTAAAGGTACGAAAAGGATAGTCAAATGGTAACAATGTAAAGGAAATTATTCTCACTCTCCAAACTTTTTTTCTTTTTTTAAAACCTTGAACTTTAAGACACTTTTCAGAGCATATAAGATTGTAACAACAATGCACTTAAAAAGAAATAAATATAATAATAATTATACACTAACAATTGTGAGCACAATGGACCTTCACTTTAAAGTTTTTCAATATAATCTAAGCTTTACACAATCAAGAAAATACAAATCCTTCGGGGTTTAAAAAATAGATAAAAAGTCTTAAAAATATCAGGATAATTAGCTATCAATATGGATATCATCAATTAAAGAACAAGCTAACTCTCAAAATTGGTTATTCCTAATGATAAAACAAGGTAGACAATAATCAAAGAAGAATAGGCCAAAACAACTAGTTAAATCTAAATGTCTTTATCATTTTGATATGATCTAAACAAGAATAAAAAAAGCAAGTTCTAGAATCATCCAACTATATATGATAAACATACGACAAAGAATAAAAGAGTAAAATATAACAATAAAATTGTTCTTAAGCTCAAAATCTCACATTCATGCTTAATGTATGTAAATAATATTCACAAATTCAAATTTATACTTTATTTTGTATATTCATTGATTATATTATATAATTTAAAATTATTTTAACTTTTACAAAATTGACTGAAAAATTTTCATTTTTATTGCGCATGAGATTTCCCAACACATACACTTAATTAAAATTAGGGAAAATAAAGTTCAGACAAAGATTGACATTGAAATGTTTAATTGTTTATAAGAAGCAGATTTAAAATTCAATGCCCGACGTGTCGTGGTTCTATTGGAGGGAACACGTAGCCTGCTCGCAGCGGAGTGTTATTCATCTCGCTTGGCGTTTGGGCTGGAAAATTGAAAGAGAGGGATAGAACTTTGGGGAAAAAAAGAGAGAAGACATGAGACGATCAGAATGGGTGACATTGTTAATAGGTGTTTTGATAATGATGTTCGGTTGGAATCTGAGTTTCGCACTTTACGGGCCATCATCGCCTGTACTCCAGCTCACTCCCTCCAACTTCAAGTCCAAGGTATAATAATACTTCAGATTTCTACATCTGATCCATTTCCATTAGGTTATGGTGTTATTCAATTCCTATATTCAACGATCCAATATATGGGGGGTCTACTAGTACTAGTACATGATCAGTTTCATTTTGCCTTCTGCAAATTTTGAAACTTAATCAATGATATAGGTTTTAAACTCGAATGGAGTAGTTTTGGTTGAGTTCTTTGCTCCTTGGTGTGGACATTGTCAAGCTCTCACTCCAACATGGGAGAAAGCGGCTACTGTTTTGAAAGGTGTTGCAACTGTTGCAGCTCTTGATGCTGATGCACACAAGTCTCTTGCTCAGGTTCAACTCAGAACTAAACAGCGTCATTTTTCCAAATCCAATCTTTTAATGTTCTTGGTGTTGGTGGTTTGATCGACAAAGTGTTATTACGAAGCAGGAATATGGCATCAGGGGTTTTCCAACTATAAAGGTGTTTGTCCCCGGAAAGCCTCCAGTAGATTACCAAGGAGCTAGGGATGTAAAACCTATTGCGGAATTTACACTCCAGCAGGTCTGGTTATTGGTTTCAGGAGTAATTTGATACACAGAAACACACACACACACACACACGCACACACACATTCATTTTATCTTGCATATGATCGAACCATGTTTGTCCTTGTACAGATAAAGTCACTCTTGAAAGACCGTTTGAGTGGAAAATCAACCAGTGGTTCCAGTGAGAAATCTGAACCTAGTGCATCTGTAGAATTGAACTCTCGCAACTTTGATGAGCTGGTGCTCAAAAGTAAAGAACTTTGGATCGTTGAGTTTTTTGCACCTTGGTAAGTGTTTTGGTAGTTTTTCTACTCATCCTAGATTGAGCTGAAAATTGCTTGCTGTTAATTATTTATTTACAAAATTATTTGCAATGTATTGAAAAATACATCTGCTCCATATAACTTGTGGCTTGACAAATTGTTTCTTTAATGTCTTTATCAAATGACAGGTGTATGGTAAAGTTGTGTGTTGTAGGTTCATAAAATTAACATATAGGTGATCATATATCGCATATAAAAAATTAATTATCTGTACCTTATAACATGTCATTGAAAAAGGTATTTAATGAAATACAATGTTCTGATGTTCAATTAACAAGCTATAACATGCAACAGATTATTGTTATAGATTAATTGAACATCAGTACATTGTATTTCATTACTGATGATTAATTAACAAGCTATATAATGCAAAAGATTATTGTTACAGATTAAATCAAATAATCTGTAGCAATATTCTTTTGTTTCTTTGATAGCTACTCATGACTGGACGCTACATTAGTTTGACATTAGGAATGCTTTCTTACATGGAGACCTTTAGGAGGAAGTATATATAGAGTAACCACCTGGATTTGTATCTCAGGGGGAGAATGGAAAAGTTTGTCGTCTTCGTAAGTCCCTATATGGTTTAAAACAAAGTCCTTGTGTTTGGTTTAAAAAATTTAGTCAGGCAATGGAAAAGTTTGGGATGAATAATAGCAATTCTGATCACTCAGTATTCTATAGACTTTCTACATTTGGTATCATTCGCCTTGTATATGTACATGATATTGTTATTATTAGAAGTGATACTATGAGCATTTCATCCTTGATCATTCATAGTCAATTTCATACAAAAGATTTAGGGGCTTTAAAATATTTTTTGGGAATAGAAGTGATAAGAAGTAAGAAATGCATTCTCTCGTCACAAAGGAAGTATGTACTTGATCTATTAATTGAGATTAGAAAGAGGAGGGCTAAGGCATGCAGTGCTCCTTTAAAGATCATGAGGAGTATAGGAGATTGGTTGGAAAATTGAATTATCTCACAATAACTCGCCCTGATATTGCATACTCAGTCAATATTATAAACCAATTTATGCCTTCTCCTACCATTCATCATTGGGCTGCTCTAGAAAAAAATATTATGTTACCTAAAAGGAGCTCTTGGTCTAGGGATTCTATGTAAAAATCATAAACATTCTCATATTGAGTGTTTCTTAGATGTTGATTGGGTAGGCTCTAAGATTGATCGGAGATCAAGTACTAGTTATTGTGTATTCATTGGAGGAAATTTAGTTTCATGGAAAAGTAAGAAGTTACAGGTCGTGTCCAGATCTAGTGTAGACTCTAAATATAGAACTATGTCACAATCATCGTATGAAATAATATGGATATCCCAACTCGTAATGGAAATTGGTTTTAAAACTTTATTGCTAGCAAAGTTATGGTGTGATAATCCAGCAACACTGCATATTACTTATAATCATGTGTTCTATGAACAAATTAATCATATCGAGATAGATTGTCACTTTGTTTGTGAAAAATACAACAAAACTTGATTTCCACAAGATACGTCAAAATTGGAGAACAACATGAGGATATTTTTGCAAAGACTCTAACTGAAGCTCGTGTGAATTATATTTGTAACATGTTAAGCATGATTAATATCTATGCTCCAACTTTGTGAGAGTGTTACAAATTAGATAAAATCAAATAATCTATTTAGATATGATTGTATTAGTTAGGATTGATATTCTACTTGATCATAGGAGATTATTCTATAAATTAGTTACTACTAACAATTATAAATATGTACCAATGCTCTGTATCTTTCTTCATAACGTTTCTCCAAAGGATGATTTGAGATGTTGTCATCAAACTAATAACTTTTCCTTGTTGATAGAAAATTAACATGTGTGTGTTCATTTATCTCCAATTTTTCTTGTAAGTTACTACAAGATTTTATTCTATGAATAATGTTGCAAAGTATGATGTATAATATTCTTTCCAAGGTGTGGACATTGTAAGAAATTGGCTCCTGAGTGGAAAAAGGCTGCAGCAAACTTGAAGGGTAAGGTGAAGTTGGGTCATGTCGATTGTGATGTTGAGCAGGTAATATTGAGCTCTACACGTATTTGTACAAAAATAATTCTTTAATGAAAAAGAGTCGTAATTGTAGAAAAATAGATTTGATTTTAATCTATCCTAATTTATTTGATTTATATGTTCAAAATTATGTTTTATTGCTTCCTAGAAGCATTCAAATATTTTGCTAATAGATAGCAGTGTTTCAAGTACATTGATGGGATCCCAACTTAGAGCTTGGAAATATTTTGATTCTATAAGTTGAAATTATCTAAAATATAACTTAAGGTATCAAAGTTTGACTGATGTAGGACAAATAGAAGTATTAACTAGTAGCAAAAACTTATAAAATTAGGAAATATATCTTGAATATCGTTTTTGGTCTGAATTTTAGCTTGGAGTATTGAAATTTGAGATTTGGTGTAGGTGAGTTTTTAGGTTTTGCTTGTTGAAATTTGGACTAGGATTTTAGGTTTTAATATAGCTAGAATTTAGGCTTGATATGACTAAAATTTTGGATTTTGGTTGCTAAAACTCTATGTTAAAATTGCTCAAATTTAGTGAAGAACACAATCAATGTAGAGTAGGAATCTAGGAATCACTTATAGTGTCTAAGAGTCACTCTTATAAGAAAGTATCACATCTTCTAGTTGAAAACTCAAATTTATAGAAATTTAAATCCTATATTAAAAAAAAAATTGTAAGTCCTCAACAACTAGGATAATATATCTAAATTAGAATAATATATTTGACTTACTACTATTGCTTATCTAATACGGAATCTTAATATAATCTAATTGTCACCCCTTGTTTTTGCTATAATCTCAATTCCCAACTTTCATTCCACCAAATTAAAGCTTGTGGTTGGCTTATTTTTTCTCTTGTATTTCTTTTGGACTTCAAGATATTTTGCATCAATTTTATTCAGCTTGTTTGAAGTTATCTTTGACATAAACTGTGATAAATACTGATCATATAAGTCTAGACTCAAACTTCTGAAAATCAAGTATTGTCAAAAATTGATCTTCCTTTTCACTTTATAAGAAACTTTTGATATCCTCTAGCTCTTGTGGGTTCATTAAGAACAGCCTCTGTCTTCTCCTTAAGAAGAAGAGTGGCTGGAATTTTTGCAGCTATAATCAGAGATTACATACCATCATGTTCATGATAAATAATTAAGTCTACAACATTAAAGATATGACTAATTCCCATTTCACTTGGTAGTTCCAAACATAAGTATTAACACTTACCTTTTTGCGGATCTTAAAAGGTTTAATACTCCATGAATGAAGTTTCTTATATTTCCTTATGGAGAACGCTGTAGACGGATCCTTACCATTGCCATATCTTCTTTATTGAATTTCACCAATCGACGATGTTGATCAACATGTTTTTTATAAGTCAAATTGTTGGTTTTTATCATTCTTTGTACCTCATCAAAGATATCCCTCATGTGTTGTGCAAAATATTCAGCTTCAACACTAACACTTCTTATTTGCGGTAAAGGAACCATATCAATAGGTTTCCCGAAACTATCTTAAAAAAACTCTTGCCAATTGACCTATTTATAGAACTGTCGTATGAAAATTCTTCCATAGGAAGAATTATTTTCCAATTATTCACATGTTCGTAGTAATATTATTAGGGGCTTCAACACAAACTTCCGTAGTAATATTATCAAGTATGGTATGTGTTTCAATTCTATCTTTGAAGTCTCGCACGTGCTCTCTTAAGTGTTATTGGTTGGTTTCTTTGTCTTGGATATCTTGGTAGGCGTTAATTTCCTAACTCCACTTGCTGTTGATTAGTTGTAGCCTCTTCATTTTGGATTTCGCTTTCTTTACCCTCGACATCCAGTGTAGTTTGCTATTCAATGTTGTTTTCTAGACTGATTCTTAGAGCACCTGGTGGTAGAGGGTCATTAAGGTTCAATCTGTTTATAACTCGAAAAACTCAAAAGTATTTTATTCCCTTTTTGGTCACTGAATATTCTTCTATATGGCCTCCAACTACATGCTGCCATTGTGAATCAGAGCTCTAATATTAAATTGATGTAGGATAAATAAAAGAAATATTAACTAGTAGCTAAACCTCACAAAATTAGGAAATATGGCTAATATTAGACTGCTATATCAAGTTTTAGATCTGAATTTCAACTTGGAATGCTGAAATTTCAGATTTGGTATAGATGAGATTTGATTGCTGAAAATTTACTCTAGGATTTCAGGGTTTAATATGGTTGGAATTTAGGCTTGATATGGATAGAATTTAGGGCTTTGATTACTGGAACTTTAGGTTAGAATTGTTGGCGTGTGGCAAAGAACAAAAATAATGGATAGTAAGAATTTAGGAATCATTCCCAAGGTCTAATGAGCACCTTTACAAGAAAGCATCACACTTTCTGATTAAAAAAAAATCAAATTTGTAGAAAGAAGATTCAGGATATGTTGTTATTGAAGGGCTGACTATACACTTATTTATAGAGATGTTCTTAAAACTCTTATTCTTGTAGGGAAAGGTTCCTAATAAATTTAAGTCTTTTCTAATAAAAATTCTATAAGTCTTAAACAACTAGGATAATCTATCTAAACTAAAAATAACATATTTAACTTGCTGCTACTTCTAATAAAAAAATCCTAACATAATCTAAATTTAAGCTCTTGTCTTTATTGTAAACTCAATTCTCAACCTTTATCCCACCAAATGAAAACTTATGGATGACTAATTTTTTCCTTTTTTATTTTTTTATAGACTTTAAACTCTTTTGCGTCATTGATAGAACATATTTCTTGAGCCTTTGGTTTTAGCACAAAATTTTCTTCATGGTATAATGCTCTTCAAGATCTCTGGTGATGAAAATAGATGGCAATCAGGTTTTTTGCTGTTATACTTCTCATTTGAAGTGCCTATTGACAGTGTGAGGTTTCCAGTCCTTGATGAGCAGGTTCAAAGTGCAAGGATTCCCTACCATCCTGGTATTTGGGGCTGATAAGGACTCCCCAACACCTTTTGAGGGTGCTAGAACTGCCTCTGCTATTGAATCATTTGCTCTGGAACAGCTGGAATCAAATGTTGCACCACCTGAAGTGACTGAGCTAACTGGACCGGTAAGCCATGGCACCCGAAGAACAGCTCAGATTATATCAGTTTCTTTTCCATGAAATAAGTACTCTCTTTTCTTTATAGGATATAATGGAAGAGAAGTGTGGGTCAGCTGCAATCTGTTTTGTTGCTTTCTTACCAGACATTTTGGACTCCAAGGTGGAAGGAAGGAACGGATACCTTTATCAGTTGCTATCAGTTGCAGAGAAGTTCAAGAGGAGCCCTTACAGGCATGCAGTATAGCTTACTCTATGATTTAATGAATCAGATGCTAACATGTCAATATGTCAATGCTGATCTATGTTGCAAATGTGCAGCTATGTCTGGGTGGCTGCAGGAAAGCAGCCAGATCTTGAGACCCGTGTAGGTGTTGGTGGTTATGGATACCCAGCTCTGGTAGCCTTAAATGTGAAGAAAGGAGCATATGCCCCACTGAAGAGTGCATTTGAGCTTGAGCAGGTCATGTAAGTATTCTATTAGCTCTCTATTTTCAGCTAGATGAACAAAAATCTTACGTCACTTCCATTTTGTTTGTCAGAGAGTTTGTCAAGGAAGCTGGGCGTGGTGGAAAGGGAAACTTACCCCTGAATGGCAGCCCACAAATAGTGAATACTGAACCTTGGGATGGTAAAGATGGAGTGATCATTGAAGAGGATGAGTTCTCCCTTGAAGAACTGATGGGTGAAAATGTTGGAAGTAAAGACGAGCTATAATTGAACTGAAGCATATAATATATATAAGCACGTGAAAGTGTATGGGGAAGAAATTTTGTATCTCTGAGATACCGTGTGTCTTATTAATATTTACTATATTAGAGGACTTCCAGGTCACATACGAGG
Source organism: Erythroxylum cassinoides (assembly GCA_027478405.1). NCBI lineage: Eukaryota > Viridiplantae > Streptophyta > Magnoliopsida > Malpighiales > Erythroxylaceae > Erythroxylum > Erythroxylum cassinoides. Next base: position 8,211,320 of record JANIPM010000009.1, read on the forward strand.
GGGGATTCGCATTGAGATATCCCTCTTCTCGTTTTTGCGATCTGGAATTTTAATTGATTGGTACTGAAGAACAGAATTTGGTTACAAGAAATAGTATTAGTTTTCACATTAAGTGCTTTTTAACTGAAGGTAGCATCTCTTGGAATCTTAATTCGAATGGTAAGTTCACCATGGTTATACATTATTCTAAGTTAACCAGCCGATAGTTCCATGGTTTCAAGTCCTTTGGAAGCAGCCCATCTGTTCTAAAGCGTCCTTCATAACTTGGCTTGCACTTAAAAACCTTCTGCAGACTAGAAGTTAATGGCGTTGGAACCTTGATGATACTTGTGGTTTTTGTGGTATTGCGGTCGAGACTAGAGACCATTTCTTCTTCCTCTGCACCTTCTCTACAACAATCTGGAGTCGACTATTACACTTGCTTTCCTTACACTATGACAGTTTCCATTGGGACTCTCTTGAACTGGGTTCTCATTTACACGACCAAATGTCCTACTCCTGAGAGCCATTGGCGGGACATTTGGCGTTGGGAGGGCCCACCGCGTATCTGCACCTTTTTTTGACTTTTGACGCATAACCGGTTTCTCACCAATTAGCAACGGGCGCAATTCCACCTTACCATTGATAGTGCTTGTCCTCATTGTCCTGCTATTAAAACCATTTTACATACTCTTCGGGATTGCTCCCTGGCTCGCACAGTCTGGCGACAATTCCCCCGACACCTTCTATCCCCCGCCTTCTATACTCATAGCGGCCCAGAATGGCTCGCTGCTAATCTCCAGCATCACACGTCCCTTGACGGCTTAAACTGGCCACTTCTATTCGGGCTCACTTGCTGGTACCTCTGGACCTGGAGAAATAAATCCATTTTTGAGCCCGATTTCATCCGGCCGATGTCCCCCGTTCAGGTTATCATGGCTTTTAGCTATCAACTCATCCAGGCTTCGACTTGGCATCACCGGGCTCGTTTAGGGCCTCCACCTCGCAGCATTCGCCTCGTAGGATGGATCAAACCTGCTAACGACTGGATTAAACTGAATACGAACGGCGCTTGTATCAGCCAGTCGTCCTCCTCCGTGACAGTTCTGGTGCCTGGGTCGGTGGTTTTGTTCAGAATATCGGTCGATGTTCACCCCATGCTGCAGAACTTTGGGGTATTCTCTCCGGGTTACAGCTTACTTGGGACTTGGGGTTCCGGAGGGTGGAGCTCGAGGTCGACTCCCTCACAGCGGCCACCACCATCTCCCCCCACACTGCTCGGTCTCAGTCCCCCGACCCACTCGTCAAGCAGATTAATGCGCTCCTAGCGCGGAATTGGGTTGTACGACCTCGACACATCTACAGGGAGGGCAACCGATGTGCAGACTGGCTTGCCCATTCAACAGATACCTATGGCCACGGATTGTCCATTCTCCATACTTCACCTACAGGGTGCCTCCCATTCCTCCTAGAGGATATGGCCGGAATTTGTTTCCCGAGATTTTGATGTATCTATTTTTATTTTCCTTGTAAACAAAAAAGAGATGCTTTTACCCTTTCCATCTATTGCATCTGGCGTGAACGAAATAACCGAAGATATGCGGCAAAGTTGTAAGACCAATATCAAGTTGTGGATAAGATCAATATGACCCGAGCTCACATATATGGTATAAACGCACAACACCTTTCTACTGATATGAGAAGCAAATGTAATCTTTAAGATTTTGGCCAAAAGGGCTAATCAGCTCCTAACGTTTTCACGAATGTACAACATAGATCTCAATGTTTCAAAGTGTTCAAGTTAAATCCTAAAGTTTATTAGACGTTCAAATAAGACCCCAAGGTTTGAAAACCGTTCAGATTGGGTTCCAAGCATTTATGCTGTAAGAGTGGCGTCAATTATTTGCCTATGTGGCCCATTAAATGTTAACATTATTTTTATCCACTGGATGTGGGACTCATTATTGTTGATGTGAGCATGGTGGTGGTCCCACATCAGGTCTAAAAACACTGTGTCTCTTCTTCCTCAGACGCAACATTTTTAGATAGTAACGCTATGTTTTTCACAAGCAATATGCAGCCTTCCTCTTTCCAATTACACTGTTTGTCCTCTTCCTTTTCCCAAACTCCTAATGCCCCTTACTCATAGACATTACCACACTTCAATCTTCACACTCTTCTCGCATATTCCTCTGACACAATCCCATTTTCCTCTTCCCTAATCCCTAATCTCCCATTTTCTTCCGACACAATCCCTCATCTTGCACGTCTTCCGTCTTCTTTACCACATGTTCTTCCTCAAACAACATTGCATCATGGTATGTCATTGTTGTCTGTCTTTTATGTTTTTTTGTGGCTCCCTAAATCTGTCTGTTTGTATCTATTATTGTATGCCTCATCAAGGTTTTTTTTTTTAAATATTGTATGCTATCTAGTCTATCTCCACTTATTGTTGATGAATACACTAACCATTTTTCACTATCTGCCTTTTATGTTTTACTTCTTGTTATTCCTATTATTTGTTGAAGTTGTACCCAACATTAGCTACTATTATGAGCATCATCATCAATTATTGTTCTTTGTTTATATTCCCTACATTGTCTTATGTTTGGGTTTGTCTAATGATAAATGCTTACTCACATGGACAACTAAAGGATTCACTTAGTACAAGATAGTGAGGAAAAAAAGCTCATTCCATTGTGGGTCACAATAGAACTTTTTATCGTGCATGATGAGCAATAGCTTCTTAATTACTAGCAAGATTGGTTGAACTTGCTCATATGACATGTCTGCTAAGATGAAATGACATTGTCTAGAAACAGTTTTCATTTTTGTTACAATCCTTATTGTCATATTTCTTGCACTTAATAATTACAAAGAGGACTGCAAATGTGACCTTCTTATTTTTGAGAGTTAACTTCTCCTTCCTATGCAACATATGCAATATCTTACTCTATTGCTTTACTTACATGAATAACTTGAAACCTTAGTTATCTGCTGCTATCTTGTTTTATGTTGTTTTATCAGTGTTTTTTTATTAGTGTTTTATCAGTACTGCATCACCCTAGTAGAATTTTAGGACATTCAAAGGATAAGAATGTCTTCTGTGCTTGAAAATTTCACAAGCATTAAAAAGCAGTAAATTGAAATTGCAATATTTAAATAACTTTAGTATTTAAACAATTTTGAATCAATTGTTGGTTAGCAGACATTGAATCTACTATCATGGATTGAGTCTTAGAAGATAGTAGCGTGAGTGATGACTCCTATATAGCACATACATACCATACCTGAATGCTCCTATGTAACACATACAAACAATCTTGCAATCTAGTATAGTCAATCATCTTCACTATGCTTAGTTCCCGAAATGTAAAAACCTAGGATATAATTCAACTTTACAATTAAGTTCATTTGTAAGGGAACTAATAGACCACAAATTATTAGGAAGCTACTCTCCAAATATTTTGTGCAATGTTGAATAGTAAATAGCCTCAAATTATCTATGGTTGCATACAGTTGACTAACCATGAAATGTCTAAACATCGTTGTTGGTGACAGGTGTATAGTGCTATTTTAGTACACTGTCTAGCACCTTTACTAACAAGAACAGAAAGGAGTCATTTGTGGGTCTAGCAAATTTTAATGAATGTGGTGAAATCAATTGATTCTTTTTACGCCTAACACATTGTTTGAATATATATGACATATATTAATCTTTTAGGTATGAATGATTTGTGTATGGAGTTATTTGATATTGTTGACATATTGTTTCCACCTTTGATTAGAACATGCACAAATCTCTCATGTTTCCATCTATGTTACTAACACATTGTTTGAATAGATATGGCATAAATGAATGATTTGTGTATGGAGTTATTTGAGATTGTTGACATATTTTTTCGACCTTTGATTAGAAAAAGTAAGAGTACTCATATAAACTTGCGGCAACTATCCAAAGATGTAGACGTGATGTCTTCAACTAACACTACATTAAATTTAAATAATGATAATGATGTTTGTTATTGTGGATTAAGAGCTCCGTTAAGAACCTTTTAGAGTTTAAAAAAAACAGGAAGAAGATTTTATAGATGCCCTAAATATCGTGTAAACTTAATTTTTGTTGATAAGTTAAAATTGTTCATATATATGTTGAATGTTTTTGCCTAATAATTTTTAATGATCTTTTAGGCTAGAAAATGTTAAATTTTTAAGTGGTATGACAAATTTACCGACAGAGTTATTGAAGTAATTCATAACCTGAAGAAAGAAGTAGATCGTTTGAAGTAGGAGGCTGAACGAAGCACAATTGAATCACATTTGACGTTAAAATTTGAGGTGCAAAGAAAACTAATGAAAGAAGACATTATTTTACTGAAAAAAGAGAAAAATGAGGTGAGATTTGTTGTATTGATTATTGTAGGGGTTTTTGTACTTATGGTGAGTTTAAAAATATGGTTTGTTCTAGACAAGTAAATGTAAAATGCACTATTTATTTTAAAACTTGAGTTATGAGAATGAAAACTCCTCTTTTGAACATTACATATTGCACTATGTTTTTTGTTTTTTGTTTTGTTATTTATGAAGTTGTTGTAATATGACCTCATCATAAACAATTAAATATAAAAATTATATCAAAATAAACAAAGAGCAATATGTCCAATTATGATTAGATATAAAAGTGATAATATTAGTAAAGTGATTACCTCACAATTCATTTCTATACAAATGTACTATCTATCCATCCATATATATAGACAACATCAATTTAAAGTCTGCGAATCAACCACATTTGTTTCCCTCATTTGCGCTTGATTGAGAAGGTTGTTTATGTATTGGTTGATTTCTTAATGATCTCTGCCTCATTGCTTCAGTTTGTAACCATTGAGAAGCTGCGCTAGGTTGTCCTTTGAACCTCAGTCCTCTTGGCTCGAAAGATAGTTTGAATGAATGTGGATCAACTTCTCTAAACTTCCATTTATGACTATGCGAAGAGCTACCAACGTACAAATAAACATGTCATTAACAGTATTCAATATTAACAGTATTCAATCTTGAAAGAAATCAATAATGTTTGAAGAGATAAATATACTCACAATATTGTTTTGTTGACTTGCTACAACAACCTGTTTAGGTTGTGAGGAGACATCAGGAATGACCTAGTAAATATGAAACAAGTAATGCCAGAAATGATCATTAGATATATGAACCAATATATACAAAGAATTTGTCATACCTGTGGAGATTACTGAGCTGGTTGAGTTGATGAATGATTGTTACATTTTCTTACATTGTGACCAAAATTGCCACATTTTCCACATTTTTGTACTCGCCCTTTCTACTTGATTTATTTGGATTTCTTAACTTAGTAGGCTCATTTACTCCACTCCTTTCAGCTGGTTTAGGTCTTCCAAGCTTGGCTCTTTTTGTTGGGGGTTTATTACATCTTTATCATCAACTATAGGCCAGAAAATAGGTCCTCTAATAGGTTGTAAGACATGCTCATACACTGCTATAAATTTAGACTTCTTGTAGCACTCATCCACATATGCCTCTAGCCATTGGTTCGAATGGTGAATAACAATTACAACATGCTTGCAAAGATATCCATACAGCTCCTATACCTGACAACTATATGATTGGTTTCTACCAATCCTCACAATATGCTTTGCATCACCTTTGCTAATTTCATACGCTCCATCACCATTCTAGACCATTCTCCACCGCATTGCATCTTTCTTATTCATTTCTAATTACTTGACAACCCTAGGTGCAACTTTTGATTTCCAGCTATGTGCAAATTGTCTCCTCTCTGCATGCCTCTTAATCACCATAATTCTGATTGTTTCTAGCATGCTTATAATTGGCCTATCTCTAGCCGACAATATTCATCCATTGAAAGTTTCACTTACGTTGTTATCGACAACTGGATATTTGGATTCAAATGAGTATTAACATTGTGCCCATCTCTCCTTCAGATATTCGAGCAATGATGATGCACATCCAGGTGTGATTTTGTCTAACCTTTTCAGCTGCTCGTTAAAATCTTCCATATATGTTGAAAAACACAATTCCAAAATTACTTTCGCAAGTCTTTTCCTTTAAAGTTCATACGCCAATTATGGTATATGTGACGTACATACATACGATCTGTGGCATATGGAATGGTGTCTTATACTGCTCTAATCAATCCCTATAATAATGGAACAGATAAAGTTAATGTCTAGTTGATACAATATAATATGTTCATTAATCAATGAGAAAACAAATGCCTTCTACATATTTGATATTATTGTTAGTCCTTCACCACTACCCAACTCTAAATCCGAAGCCAACAAACTTATAAACTAGGTCTACGAGTTAGTGTTCTCTACCTCGAAAACTGCCCATGCTAACGGATACATGCCTCCATCCCCATCCCTCTTAACTGCACTCATCAGTTGACCTTGGAATTTAGTCTTCAGAAAACAACCATCAATACTAAAGATGGGCCTCAAATGGCTCCATCCTCTTTTTATCGCATCAAAGCATATGGATAATATTTTGAACTACAAAAAAGAGATAAAGATGCATAAATTAATGAATAAACTTCCTAGATGACTACATGTTTTAATTACATTGTCAATAACATGTAAAACTTAATACTTGCATACTTATAACAAATTAGTTTCTTGATTTCTAGCCAACTTTAACTCAATTATTGATCTAGGGTTACTATTCCTCAACTTATGAGTGTATCTTTGTAGTTTCGCATACTCATTCACATAATCACTTGCCCTTTTGTTTCTTAATCTCCTTTTAGCAGTTCTACACATACTTGAGTTGACAGATATATTGAGCTTTTCTCGACATTCTTTGACATCTTCATTGTCAAGATACTAGGCTTCTTAAATATTCTGTTCCTAAAATGCCTCATTAGGAACTTAATGAAAACTCATTTTGGTTTGTTGATCGTAAAACACTTATGCTCATTATTGTATGTCACCACTTTAAAGCACCCATGATTCTTGTGACAAACGACATACAACTACCATTGGATCTCTCAATACATCTCACTCTCGTTCTATGTCTTTTACTTTTCTTAAACTTTACATTGTAGCCTGTTCATACTGCATAATTCACAATAGACTCTCTAAAATCTTTTGCAGAGTCAAACTCCATTCCCAATCTCCAATTTGGTTCAACATCTGATGGATTGTGCCTTACAATATTACTTGGTTTTCGTAACATCTCACCAAGCTCTTCTCCGCTAGGATATTGATCACTACCAAAATCTGTCGATTCAATTTAAATTTGTTCGTGGTCATCGGGAATTTTAACATGTATGAAACCGTCTTCATCCTCCTCCTCCTCATCATCCACCTCTGCATCAACTCCTAAACTAACAGTTTCAATATTAACACCTTCTGTGGCTCCACTACTTTTTTCCTGACCCTCTGTGGCTCCACTACTTTCCTCCTCACAACTTTCCTCCTCACCCTTTATGCCTCCACAACTTTCCTCGTCACCTTCCCCATCTCCATCCTCTCCTCCTGATATAGGCAATACCTCAGTTACAAATGATGGGATATTGACAATGTGAGTTACATATACGTCAATCCTTTCGTGAATTTTTCATCAGATTGATAAGTCATAGACAACTTTCATTTAAATTAACCAACTTCAAAGGCTCACTAAACTCAAAACTGGGTTCTTTCTAATAGGCCTTATTGATTTGAAGATATTCTGACTCCTTTTGCATCTCATATATTTGCTTATAGCTAACAAAATCCAAATCTACTATATCAAAAATCCTAGATTCCCCGTCAATATATTTCAACTCTGGCCCTTTAACAAACTTTCCACCATATAACAACTTTATGCTTCCATGTTCAACCGTCATATACCTGACAAATTTATAAAGTCAAGTGTATCACTAAAAAGCATACATTGAGATGATATTATCAACAATATAATGGATACTTCACCAAAAAAAATACATTTAAATATTCCAATGCATGTTCTTGAGATTGGTTACAAATAGCACTACAATCCTCTACCCTTAGTAAGGTGATTATGTTATTATTCCTTCATGCCTAAAGCACTTCATGGAAATGGGAAGTCACCTAACTTAGAGATGAAAGTTTCAGGTTGAGAAGGCAAAGAGGGAATGAAAGTTTCAAGTTGATTATTTTTCCTTTCTAAAAATGAAAAGGGTGTTAGATTAGGTGATAGGTGAGAACCTAATTTTGTTAACTAAGGGCCAAATAGCTATTAAGGTGTGGTAAGGTATTTTATTCTAACATCTGTTTAGTAAGCAGGGCAGTTATTGAAAAGACGTGAATGAGAGGTCTCTAAATTAGCAAAGTTGAGGTTTCATACTAATCACTTATAGCATTATTTATTATCAATTCTTATTAGAAAGATGTGATTTTTAACTATGTTTTTATGAACAAAAAAGTGAAATATCTAATGAAGGAATAAGGTGGGTTAGTTAGACAAGGAGGAGGAGGAATGTGTACTTGAAAGTTAGACTATATGTTAAACTTAAAAGGGAACTAAAGATTGTGGCAAAAGACAAGTTTGATTACGAGGGAAGATTGTCATTTGAGATCCATAATGTTTAATCAAGTGTGTAACTAAAGTGTATTGAAACTACAATTTGTAGTCAATGTTCACTTTCTAGTTACTCAATCATATTGCAAAAATATTAGATCAACCATACCTCTTTAATTTGTATGACATCCCTTTTTGCAGTCTAGTAAATTAACACTACCATTAGTTACTATCACCAAATAATATGTTGTATGAACTTTTTATTAATAGACAATAACCTACTTGTGAATTTTTTCAAGACATTTCAATACTAGAGATGCAAGATCTAAACTCATTTCCAAAGATTCCTAATGCATCTGTCCCATATTATATAACTAAGATAAACTAACACTAAACCTTAATTTATTTAATATTTAAACAAAATATCAACTTTGTTAATTTTTTAATTTTGATGTGTGTTATTCCTCTTTTTCATCATTCTTACAAGGGATGAGGGGAAAACAACATAATCCGAAAGAAGATAAGATAGAGTTATGTTTTTGTAAGCTTTTAATGAACACTTATAAGAATACATGTTTCATATAAACATAAGGAATAAGGGAATTGAGTGTAATGACCAATTGAGGAAGTTAGGTTAAAAGTTGTTGGAGGAATATAATCATTAACTTTTCTTTTCTCTCTTTAATCTCTCGATTTTTTATTTATTATGTGAAGAATTATCATATATCTTTAATCACAAAAGTGGGGTATCATAACAAAGAGATTATATCACATTGTTACATTATTCGTTCGTTGCTAGTTTGTTTGATTTAGTTTATTTTTTAGTTTATTATTCGAATTAGAGTCTTAAACAAAACACAAAACACAAGCTAAATTAAGTGGTGCCTAAGCACAATCTTTGTAGGACGATATCCACTTTTCACTACAAGTAATGACCTGTATACTTGCAATTTTTAGCATAAAACAAGTAGTTTGCTTTTATAATCAACAAGTTTTTGAAAATGCTAATCTAGTTATTTATATGTTTATGGGGTTTCGGTTCTAGATGATCGTAGGATTGATTACTCTCTCTGGAGTTATAACTATTCCCTAAATTGTGAACCTTAATCGAATTATAGAGTTGCAATCTCTTAATTCACACATTATCCACAATTCTAATTAATTCTTAAGCTCTCTAATAAACAATCGAGTCTTATACGAGATTTCTTTCCATGAAATTACTGAATAGATTGATTAAGTGGTCAATTAAATTGCCTAACTCTTATTAATATGATCCAATCATTTTTATCCAATTCACCGTCTCAATTTATTACCGAAATATGCAAATACATTAATCAATCACAACACCCAAACCAAATAAACACAATTCGACTAGATTAATATTAAATATAAGCAAAATTTCGAAGGGAAAGTTAAAACAACGTTAACAACTCGAAATCCATAACCATATATCCCATCCCAACCTTACACATTAAATGAATAAAAAGGAAAATGTGAAGAAAATGAAACTTAGGATGGACGATTAAAGAAAGTAGTAGCGTCGAGAGATCACCTAATTCAGGAACTTTCGGTGTCGGAACTCTCCTCTTCTTCTTTCTCTCTCTAAGTAGGCTTTCCAGGTGTAGGCTGATAGTGAAAGTCTTTCTAGGGTTACCTCATAATTCTTTTATAGTCTTTTCTAATTAAAGTAATCCTAGTGTCTTTATGGGGTTCTAAATGTCCCTCAAAAGCTCAAATTCAGAAGCATCCTCGCGTTTGTCTATGCACAGGCCACCATTATGGGCCTTAGTGCACGATCGTGGCCAGTTTGTCTGCTCTTTGTCACGATCATGGCTGACTCTCCACGATCAATATCTTGTGTTTGAGCTTCTGTCACAATCGTGGCCTGAAGGCCACGATCGTGGGCTTGTGTTGATGCTCTGGCCGCAATCGTGTTATGTGTTTTAGTTCGGACTTCCTCTGAAATTCCTTCGAATGCCCTGAAATGCTAACAAACTTATCACAGCACCTCATATATATATATAATTGAAGCTTAAAAACATGTTCTCACAAAAAAAAAATACAAATATTTTTGAACTAACACAATTTTTTCACTTAAACACACACTAAACAATCAAATTAATCACTAAGCACACATCAAATTACGTATAAAAATACAATACAATCTACACCAATTAGAAATTTCTACCCTTGCATCCACTTGAGTAACTTTGGGTTTATTATTCATGCATACAGGTAGACAAGATTAGTACTTTTGTGTTACTTTTTATTTTATTTTAACTAACTTTTATGTTTATTTTTATTTTTTGAGTTAATTTATTACTATTGGAAAATTCCTATTGAAAATTTAAATGTAAATTTAGCTTGTTTAGTTATGAGCCTCCACTAGTTTATCTAGAATCGTGCAGATGATGATAAATATGGTTCATTCTAATATGATGGAAAAGTTCCACTATAGCAATCTAGGTGTGTATGGTGTGTTTTTAATGTTTTTATTCTTCATGCACAGTATTGAGGACAATATTGCTCTAAATGTGGGATAACTTTTGATTATTTATAATTGTATTACATTTTTAATTATTTTTATATTTTTAAGTTATTTTTTAGTTTTAGGCTAAATTACATTTTGAACCGTATCTTTTTATCTTATTACAAATTGAACCATAACATTTCAAAGCATTCAACTTCAATAATAACAAAATGTATCCTAAGTGGACAAAAAATCAAATAAGGTGAAACTGACATTGTTGATGTATCATTTTTTATTATTTAAAATCAATTAGTGGGCTCCAGTGTCACATATATACCAAATGGCATAATGGTACCCAAGTGACTCTTGGAAAAACTTAAATTATTAAAAATTTTAATTAGTTTTAAGTGATTTTTTTAGAAAAACTTAAATTATTAAAAGTCTTATAATACAGAGCCCGTTTTTCAGAATACTCTAAATAATATATCGTAACTGATAAAGGATAAACAGATCGTGGTGAATCTAGAATTTCAGGTAAGGGGTTTTCATGTTTTGCAGCGGCCACAAACTAAGTGAGTGAAAAGCTTTTTCATCAGTTTACAGCAACTTCAATCGTTAAGTTTCAGTAATTGAGCTTTTGTTTCTATTAAACCTAATTCAAAACTTGTCTAATAATAGAGGACCAACGTACACGCAGCTGTATAATTCTCAGTCCAAAATATATGTTTCACAGATAAGATACACAGCCGCAAATCCGCAAAGACACATCATCATCAAAGCTAACAATAAGACTTATATTATCTAACTTTCGATTCAACATCTTCCTGTTGCATCCTATCAATCAAAGAATAACTGAAAGTTGAGAAAAGAAATAACACACAGACACCTTCACTCTTAACCTATATGCTGCTCAACTTTACATGAATCGAAACTACAATCTATATCTGTTTGCTAAATTGGAGCAAAACGAGATTAACTTAAATTGCCTATGGCCTCCCAGACTGGAAACCAAATTTCTCCTAAGCGCTTCGCCATAAAAAATTTCCCATCGTTTAGTTGATGCAAGAATCCCAATATGCTGAAACTTTCAGACTTCCAATAGATATAAATTGCTAAGCCCTGTGGCTGTCTACAAGCTTACATTTGCTATCCTCCATAAGCATTCTTTTCGTAAGGGTGAATCTGCAAATATAGCTTTAATAAATTCTTCCACCTGCAGAAATGAAGAGCTTCTTAGCTCATTATAGAAGGGTAGAATCACATAAAAACTAGAAAGAGCTTCTTAGCTTATTGTAAAAGGGTAGAATCACATAAAAACTATCTGATGCATTTTTTTGAAAAAAAAAAAACTATCTGATACATTTAAGAAAGAAAATTTAGAAGGATTTGATTTGGAAGCCACCAGCTTCTGTGGCCAAAAAAAAAAAGAAAAAAAGAAATACAGTTTGCTAGTACCCAAAATATGAAGACAAAAAGAAACTGCAAATTTGGTCAAATATGCAGCTTGCAAGTTCCATTTTCAGCTAAATAAGTTTTCTCAATAGATCTGCCTTATCCCTGACATGTGCAGAAAATGAGAATTGAACCTCCTTTCCCTGATTCACCACATCCACTTCCCTTGAAAACGATGGAAGGGAACAGAAAGTTTGGCATTTAACACAGGTGTTGCAATTTACAAACCTAAACTTAGATTCATAAGTAGGAGTGCCCACTAGGGCATGACAAACACCAAAAGGGTCAATTCTGATCTGACTGGAATCGGACTTGCCAATTTTTTCTGCTCCGACCAATTAAGGAAAATCGGACTGACCCAACATGAAGTCAGTAGACTAAAATAAATTTGAATGGAATTTGACTCGGGTATTCAGACCCGACCAGGCTAGAATTCGAGCCCAGACCTTCCCGTTGTCATTGCTATGAATCGCCCAACAAAAGAATCTTTGACCTCACAGTATCAATGAACTATTTTACTTTTGACAAATTCTATTCATATTTAAGTCCCAGGTAAGCACAGATATTAATTTACCTCTGAAATGGTAAAACCAAATCTATGAAGTTCTCCACTCTCCCAAGCTGTCGTGATTGATTTTAGAGGCATGTCCAGCAATTCTGAAATCATTGCGGAAAATGAATAACTTGGGTACTTGCATAAACAAACAGGTTAACAATTGAGAAACCTAAGCAACAGACAAAAAACTACCTGCAAGCTTGCGGATTTTAGATAAAGATGGTATTAGGTCATTATCAGGGTGTCTCGAATTTTCGACTGAGTTTTGCCCATGGATGACAGCAGTCAGGGACTCCATCAGAGGAGATAGGCTTTCCAGCATCAAATTGATCAGTCTTTGCAGCTAGGAATTCATGAAGTGAGGTTAATAAATCCCAAAAAAAATTTAACATTTGAAGAATAAAAAATATAACTTTGTTGATTTGACATTACTTGTAAAGTTTCATCAGCTGCCATATCATCTAGGAGGAGTATGTCTCGCAAGATTCTGGAAAAAACTGACTCTAGAACTGTACACATGCTTTTCTTGTAAGTTGAAGGGAGTAAGAGAGGCTCCCAAATGATGCGTACTTTCTCGAGAATGAAAATAACCTGATCAACAAAAATTCAGTTCCATTTAACTCTAAAAAGGACAGCAACAACTGAAATGACAAAGACAAGACTGAAAATTCCACCTGATCTATGCTAAACTTAGCAGACTCATATTGTTGCATTTGATGAGTGTTCTGAAAACCATCAGCACCATCAATTGCCTAACAAAACAGAGATTTGTTATAAATCAATAAGTCCCAATATTTCCTAACAGTAGTAAGGGACCATATAAGGAATGTCTTTCAATTCTAGTACCTCTTTCAAATTTAAGATCACGATTTCAATCTGTCTCTGCAGAATCTCCTCCGCCATTAATTGAAACCGCGGAGCCATATCAACAAAAACAGCATTTTCTTTTATTGAGGATGGAAAGTATGGGCGGTACTACAACATGATTCAAAGACAAAATAGGGTTAGCCTTCCCACCATCAAAATTTGGGATTTTGTCTCTCTCAAGAAGGCAGAGTTTGAATTTTTTATTTTGTTGTCTGGGTACTAACAATGTGGAATTTGCAAGTATACAAATGTTATTGCTAGAACAAATCACAATTCTGTCATCCTAAGAACAGAGGAAACCACATAGTACTCAATTATGCCTGCTCAATTACTCTGGTAGATATAAAGAAGATTAAGCAATTTTTTTTAATGATCATAAAGTAGTTGATAATCTATGCATACCTGAAAGGCCAGTCCAAATATCTCTTTAGATAAATAGAGACAGTCATTGTGCATGAGAACAGCAACCTGGTTGATGCCATTAAGCAGCCTTTCTAACTTCACAAATCAAATTTAAATATTAGCATCACAAATATGAGCATGCAAAAGCCACAAGCCTCTTAGATCTTTGTACTGAAATTTGTAGAATATTGGTAAAATCAAAGTCAAAAAAATAATAAATGTGAAGCTCAATAAGAAGATAAAACCAGAACTTATTATGATAGCTCTGAAGAGACATCCTAAAATGCCTGTGGCCAACCTCCATGTCTTCACAGAATGTTGATATTATGCATGCTATAGTTCTGCATTGGATAACTGAACCACAAAGCTACATGCAACTGACAATCTTCCATGTTTTCTTCTCATACACTTACCTTCACAGGAATAACTGCCTCATAAAGAAGTATAACATCCCTAGCAGCATGATAGAACTGCAGTGCAACTCTTGGAGATGAAAGGCAAACAACCTGCACCAGATTTACAGATCATTGGTCAAGAAGCTATGAGTTGGGTGACATCATGCACTTAAGTTGGCCCTATTTCCTACCTAGTATTAACAATTCAATAATGCAATGACAGGATTCTTTGATGCCCTATTATATACAATAACTGGAAGACAGACGGTGACAGAAGAGGAGGTGGTGCAACAAAAGAAAGCCAAGGGAGGACATTTCATAACTGATTGAAGAGAGATACGAGTTGATGAATGTTAGCCATATGGAAACTATGTTTGGCACAAGAAACTTATGTTGGCTCAATGAGGAAGCATAGACAATGATATAGGTAAATAATAAATTTTAATAAAAAGGAAAACCATGGATTCCTCTAAGCCAAGTCCTTGAACATCACATATAGCTTCAACTCCTAAGGCGCAATTATTTTGATATTTCTATTAACCCAAAAATTGAAATCAGAAAGCCAGTAGGATTATGGACATTTGCTGAAGACATTTTTTGGGGGTAAAACCATAATAAACACACAGGCTATACAAAATAGTAGTGCATGCCAGGCAAGGAAAACAAAAGCTTATGAATGATCATGCCCTTCTAATCGATTTAGAGGTTCACTAAACTAGCAAAAATTCAACGAATTTCAAAGAGATCGAGTTCGATTTTTCCATGTTACTGGTCAACAACCTTCAGTGTCTGATGAATCAACTCCATCAATTGTGAAGCCGTTTCAGATACGACACACCTCTCAGACAGAAAAAGCAAGTTAACACCATACTTGGAGGAATTAACAGAATTTCTATCTTTTAGTTGCACGGGATCTTTTCTCATATACTCCTGCAAAAACATATCATTACTCAGGAAATAACTTCTTAGATAATCACATAAACAATTTCAGCCATTGGATCACACCTGAGGAATGGAAAAATCACAATGTAAAAGCAAATTTCTAGCTTTTGCCAGGATTTCTGTCTTCTTCCTTGAAGCAAAGTGAACCTCAACATTTTCAGTAAAATTGCTCAACTTCAGGTCCATGTTATCAGCTGCTGAGATGAACATCATCTCCTTTATAGAATTTTCAAATTCAGATGTATGCTTGATAATCTTTTGAAAGTCAGCTAGTTTCATGGCATCTTCAGGGACAGCCTAAAGCAAAACAAAGAAGGAAAGCATGCGCAGAAAGAACATTTGAATCAAAATATGTAGCAGAAAAAAGTTTTAAAATGAATAAATGCATTATAGAAATCAATATTAGTTTAGAAGATTGAAAAACCTGTTTCATTATTCAGCAAGACAACAAAATGAAATGTTCAAACCAATGTACTTTGTAGATTAGTTACCATGTATGGATATAGCCCTTACTTGACATATACAAATAGATCTGTAATTCTTACAAGCATACATATCAAGAAGTTAGTTGAGCACATCTAAAGATACATAGATGATTTTTTAGGTCAACACCAGCACAAATATCGATCATCTTTTTTTTTAAGTTATTAATTTTTTCTGAAAAGCAAATATTCATCATCTTATGAAACACAAAAAAATGAGAACAATGTCTATAACTCCATCAGATCAGAGGCATTCTTTTACTTGCTTGGCAGTACTATGAAGTTGTATATTACCATTCTAATATTGCCAGTAATTAAGGACGATGATAAGCAGTTCAACAATAAATTCAAGCTTCAACTGAAACTACCTAGATGCATATATTTAGTGAAATTAATTAGTATAACTCCCTGTTCAATAAAAAGTCGTAAAGATTTGTAGCTCAAGTTTAAAAAGTCAAGAAAACAGACCTTTGAGAGAAAGTTAGTAATAATAAGCTCGGATAACCTTGGCCATGTCAGTCGTCCAAAACATCGAACCCAAGTACCATTTTGGAAGCATATACCTCTGTAAATAAACTTAATAACCTGAAGAATCCCCGAGTACAAGGTGATAGCATCCATTTTTCCCATCTAAACAAAACATTAGAGAATGTCAAAAATACAGTTGAAGCATTGCAACAAAACGCAGTTATCAGACACTAAAGACATTATTTTCACTTTTTCTTCCAGTTTCTCTCTCTCAAGTACAACTTTGGGTGAAACACAAGACATTCCTAGGATATCACCAACCCTGGGTTGCAACACAAGACATTCCTAGAATATTACAATTAGCACGATTACATGAATTACTGCTGCATGATGGAAGAAAAAAGCATTTATTACATTATCTTCTGCAAAGGTTAATAATAAATCTTTGCCTGCCTATACCACAAATCTGTTTATACAAAGATCACTTCAACTGCAAAAGAAATGACATTTCACAGACAAAACCATGTCAAATCTCTAGGCCTGTGCAGCTTTTCAAATTATATTCCTTACTCTTTGGTTTTACTTTATACACAAGCCAGTGTGTAACAATCCATGTTCAAATGGGCTCAAAAACAACCCTATTTTGAACTTTAAAAATCACATGCTTGAAAATAATTAGCTATGAGTTGATTACTAGTCATATTTTATAAACTATCCTATCTCTTCCCAATCCACCCATGTAATGATGGAGATCAAGCATCGCAAGTGGCTTCAGGCAAGACAGAAGGATTGGGATGTGGACATGTTGGAGAGCTTGGGCAGTAGAGAGAAACACTTAAACAAGCTCAACAAAGTGATATTAGGGAAAAAGATCCATTGGAGAATCTTGGAGGTCTAATGACAAGGTTGCGGGCTAAGCATGCTAAGGAGGCTCTTAGCAATTTGATGGTGGATCTATATGCAAGAGAAGAAGCTAAAACACTTGGGAACACGTGATGATTCAAGGCTTGCAGCAATGTGTTGGATTTGTTGAAGAAGGCTAGACCTGATGCACAACTGGAAACATCTCATTTGTTACAATTAGACTGTTTTGAGCATCTTTGGGCAAATTGCTTGGGCATCTTATTTTATTTATTTAGAACTTTTAGTTACGCTATTTAGGACTTAAATAAGTGGATTCTAGCCTTAAATAAGCGTAGTTACGTTTTTGGGTTTGTTTGAGGCTAATCAGCTTGTTTTAAGCTTATTTGTTAGGAAGTTTATTCTTTTGAACTAGAATGAGCCAAAACCCAATTCCTACCCTTATGAATGTTGTCCAAGTCATTAGTGTTGGTATAAATTCTCTTTATTTCATGTATTGTAGGCAGACTTCATTCATTCAATATTCAAAAAACAAATTGAGTGTTCTTTTGTACTCCCTCCTACCCAAAATAAGTGTAATTTTAGAGGGATGAACATATATTAAGAAAGTTTGTGAAATGTTTAATGTACCCTTATTAATGGTTGATAAGAGAATTAGGATGTGAGAGAAATTGCATGTTGAATTGCCTTGAAATTATAACTTGTGTAGTTAAGATGAGAGAGAAATTAAAGGGTAATTTTGGAAGTAAAATTATAAATATACATGAAAAGTTACACATGACACTTATTTTGAATAAATGTGCATCCTCTAAAATGACACTTATTTTGGATAGGAGGAAGTATTACTTTAGAGAAATCCTTCCTTGGTGTTCTTTAAAGACTTGGTTTTTCGTTCAAGCAAGTGCTTGTGAAGATCAAACCCATTCCTTGTCACCCCCAATCCTTTCCTAAATTCTGTGGGTGTGGCAGAGATACCTTCTGAGTTGTTTAACGATCCTTAGATCCTAGATTCATGATTTGTGCTTCATCCAATCTGAGGTGAGGAGCTTATCATATAAGATATCATAATCTCTCTATAAATTCTTTATGTCCTCATCATGGTCCAAATCTACAATCCAAATCCACATCCAAAAACTTCCATCTTTCCTGCTTTTACTAAAAGTACGCTAGGAGTCACTCCTTAGTCATGATCCTTGTTATTGCACCACTCATGATCCTTGTTATCACACCATTCCTCGTACTTGCCATCTGCAAGTATCATAAGCCCACCACTTTGACTTAATTTATCCCCATACCAAACTGTAATGATCCATATTCAAACTGACCTAACAACGGTACATTTCAGATATTATAAAAGCCCATGCACAAAAATAACTGTAGAAGCTTATTAGTAGTCATTTCGGCAGGCATATATACCATCAATATTCCTCATTCCTATCTGATATGGGAATTTGATTATCCGATATAGGAATTTAACGCCCAGTTCACGTGGGATGCCACACGGTAAAATCTTAGCAATAAAAAAACAAAAACAAAAATCTTTGGTGGTAGAAGAAGCACTCCTTACCTTATGATCATGTGATGGCATTATGTTCAGTACCACCATCGTCAATTCTTCTGATACGTTTTCCACATCCTCTACAAATGATATAAGTGATCCACAATTTACAGCAGGAGTGAAGACAAACTTGATCATTTGATCAGCCACTTTAGCAAATCCATAATCTAAAATTCCAACCACCTAGTGAAATAAACACTTAGAGATGTGTTAAAATTTTGCAACTTGAAGATTTATACTCCATTGAAAACTTAGTTTATTTAAATTCCAGTACCGAGATGAAGATAAGATACTCAAGGAACATTTTGAAACAGTTTTCTGGGGAACAAAAGTAAGTTCTTGTGCTTTGAACTGCTTTTCTCATGATAACAAAGGTCTCTCAACAGATACAAAACACTGGAGGATTATTTCATGAATACACGTATAGAAAGAAGCTAATCTTACTAAAAAATGTACTCACTTCCATGGCTTCCAATATTGTGCGAAGGTCAACCCCAGAAATTTGGTCGACACTCAACTGATACTTGACTTCAACTGTACCAGAATCAGGATCAAATCGCACAGCATTTTCCATGAACCTCACAAGCAACTCTTGAATCTACAAACCCAAATCCAATTCCTCTAAAATGAAAATCACCAATATTTTTCAATCAGAATACAACAAATTATAAAAACTATAGCAAACTGCTGAGTAATTGATTCATTCATGCACTCGATACTACTGAATGGCTAATTTAATTTTAATTGCCAATTTGGAAAATATTCTCTTCCGTTTACCCTCAAAATTTATCAGCAACCAAACAGTGCCTTATGATAACTCGTCAGCAAAGTAAGTTGAAGAGAAAGAGAGAAAGCCACCTCCTCAAAGCAGTCGAGCCATTCCTTCCTCAGCATACCAAAGACTACGGGCTCTGTTGCATCCTCCTCATCGTCATCAATCCTCAACGCCTTCTTCAAATCCCTAACTTCTTCAGCGGCAATTCTCAGACGCCCATTCTTAACCGCATCTCGCACTCCTCGAAGCCTGTGGATAATTCCCACAATTTCCCCCAACAATCCGAGCAATCCCCTCTTTACTTTCGCCTCCCTCATTTTCCCACTCATCTCAGACACGATCTCCCTAATCTCAACATCGATGGGAGCGTCGGAAACGGAGAGAAGAAGATCCGAAAGGGTGCCGTCAATCCGGCCGGCCTGAGAAACGGCGTCGTTGCAGAGAGAGAAGAGGGAGGAGAAATCAGAGCGGTGAGAGAGGAGGTAGTTTCGGACCTTGGATGTGATATGGAGGGAGTG
>JANIPM010000009.1:8232412-8243674 GCA_027478405.1 Erythroxylum cassinoides
AAGTAGAGGAGGATATATACAAAATAGCTAACAAGATCATTATTTGGCTTAGATCTGTATTATTGTCCAAGAAAGCTGAAAACCTATTAACCCCTCAATGAAGACTAGATGGAACTTATAAATTATGGTACGCTTGAACCTCCTTTGTAATTTTCTGTTACATGTCGTTGTTTTGTTTAGTTACCTCTATTAGTACCTAGTTAGTCAATTATATTATTATTGACTATCCATGTACATTTGTATCAAGTGTTGTAACAATCTCTGTACGAAACCTACAGCCACCCACATACACGCAACCAAATACCTATACAAACAGTCATGACATACATTTCTATTCATTTATAGGGACTATCATCACATATTTGTCTATTTAATACTGTACATATACATATTACAAAATTTCATATCACTTTTATCATTTAAGAGTAGTATTACATCTTTGCATTTGCATAATAATCCAAAAGAATATAACTTAAATTTTTAGTTACAAACTATTACATATACAATCATCTTTAACCAAAAAGATACAACCTATAAGTATATTTACTACTAACGGTTGGCCTTGATCTGTGTAGATGATCCTTGTACCTCAATCTTATTACTTGGACCTACAAGAATTAACACCCATGCTAAACTTGAAAGCTTAGTGGGGAAACACTTTGTTTGGATAACCACTCACAGCAGTCATTCGTTAAGCACATACATTCATAAACATCACATAATGTATAAATAGTGATGACATAATTAACCGAGGTCCATAATGCAAATATGTTTTAATGTATTATTCATATACCGTAAATTTATGTTTATAAGACAAAAATTGATATTCAACACTCATTAATACAAATTATAAATACAATTGCTCATTATTACAAATCATGAATACAATCAATACCAATTATTTATGTTGTCATGTTGTATTTCTTATTTATAACTATTTAATTTACTTTCTGTGATAGGTTTGCACATTCCCGTGGGTGTGGATAATGAGAACTATAGATATCCAAAGATATCAAACTGTAGATACCCGAAAGTATTGAACTATATATACCCAAAGGCATCAAGCTATAGAGACACTATATTCTCAAAATGAAGACACCATTGATCTCAAATTGTAGCAGCTATATCGTAACCCTATAGGCATGCCTATCTATTCACCACCAAAATAATCAAAGCAGGCATTGTAACATTTTCCTTTAACCATTTGCGAATTTCATAATTCATCTCTTAAAATCTGTATTTGCGTTCATACATGCAAGTCATAACTTACCACCATTAGAAAGGTATCAAAATTACACTTGGATAATCATACTGTACACATAAAAGCAATAAATATGAATATAAATCATCTATATACGTGTAAATTTTCTTTAGCATACATTATGATCAATCTTAAGTATCGATGTTTAATCACCCACTTCACATATGGTAAGTAATATTTCATTTATTTCTAAGTGTTTGCAAAGTTTCATAAGCATCTAAAAAGATTCGAACCTGATTCAGTAAATATTGGAAACAAAAACAAACTCAAAAGAATGCAATTTCCTTCTCATCGTCTCCCCTACCCATAATTCATACCTACACTTGTTACGTAATTTTCACATAGCAAAAGTTCAAATTGAGTTTTGAGGTATTCTAGGCATGCATTCTCCTATGTCTCTATTTTTTATAAGCATAAAAAATAAGGCTACTTGGACTTCTAAATCATGAAAAATGCACCAAAAATCAAAATCTGTCACAATATAGGGGCAACATTAGGACACCATTTTCATTCTCAAATTCCAATGTCACTCAGTCAGATGAGGCCAAGGTCTCTCCTAAATATTTTTAGTGTTATGTCTTAAGTTTTGTCTCCAATTGAAAGTACCAAATTTAGGGGTTTGTAGGCCAAGTTATGGCCAAAACAATAGGGCTAGTTTATGTTTAAACCTAAGGCAGAATTCCATTACACATTACTCTCTTGTCATATTTAACCAATTCCGTTCAAAGTAACACCAAGACACCATTCCAACAACCATTACACATCCAAATGAATCTTTGTATCCATTTAAACATACATAAATAAAAATTAAACTAAGTGTAATCCCAAACCTTGAAATCAACCAACTAGCTCTTCTAGTACTTTTCCTTCTCCTCTCCTTAGCTTTGCTTGATTTATCAACTGGAAACACCACAAATTCATATCTTAATCTCAATTCCAGCCTTGTAATTCCAGCTCTTCATGAGAAAAGCAAGAAAAGATAAAAACGAAGAGAAAAACGACTAACTTTTACCTTGATTTCCACCTAGGATCAGCTTGATTCCTTACATGCAAAATAATGTAATGAAGAAGATGAAATGGATAGAAAATGAAAAGAGGAAAATTTGGCATTCAAAATAGTAAATGCACTTCCTTATCTCCTTTTTTACTTGTCCATTTCATGACACACAAGCTTTAATTCTATTGGTCCATGTGTTGATTTTAGGAAAATTGCAAATTTAGTCCTTCTTCTTCCTTTAATTCCCACATTGGTATATAATCTCATCAATTGTTTTCATTCTCATCCATATTTCACGTCTAAGTATGTATGTTTATGCTAAAATGAATAAATTATCAATTCATTAAGTACCATTACACCTCTTATTATGCTGAATGCACTTAATTTTTTATATTTACTTCTTAATACACCTTATACATGCTATAATACTTATAGGGTATGTTGGGGCCTTATAAGTGTAATAGCTCGGCTATTGTAAATAAAATATCTTATTCATTTTTTTGAAAAAACTACTTACGGGAATTAGTGGAGGTTGTCACTTCTTTTATTAACTCCACTAAGTTAGTAAAAAAGTTATCTACTTTAGAGCACTAACTCCTCTTGTGCATATACGATAAGTGTTTTGAAGATGTCAATCCATCGTCAAGTCATCTAACCTACTTTTTCGCAACTTGTAAAAGTGCTTATAATTTGTTATATAGTGCCCTTTCTTGCTTAGGTCACTATTTGCTTGTTCTTCCCTTGTATCGCCTCATCATCGCATCTTAAAGAAAAATGCCTTGATTCCCTCTATTTAACCATCTTGAGCCATCTTTGATCATAGTCAATCTAAAGACATCCATGATGCAATCACATTGCTTTATGACCTAAGGTAGTTGATATGTGCTTAATTGATTATGAATTTATTTCATAACACTTAGTGATTATTGCTATGAAAATGCTTAGGATACTCAATTTAGTTCATATTTGATTTTAGGCACAATTCAGAAGCGAAAGAGTTAAAGTGAGTCAAAAGAACTATATTTGGTCCATTTTTCAAAAAATCACACTCACTTGTCTTCATGGAACAAGAAAAAGAAAATTAGAGCAATAAGAAGACAAGAAAATATCAAGATGAAAAGCATTTGGCAACTCATGGGCATCTAGAAAAATGTCACAGCCATGGGCAATCTCACGGTTGTGCAAGGGACTGTATGGGTGTGAGACCACTCTCACGCCCATGCCAAGGTATCAACCACTCGCCACCACTCACACTTGTGACACACCCACTCACCACTGTGAGAAGTGTTAGTTGTCCATTAAACCCTACATTTTTCATATAAAAGCAACATATTGGTGACGGTCAAAGGATATGAAAAGTTTGGTGTTTTTGGCTAGGAAAAGAGGGAGACTTCGAGAGAAGATGAGAAGAAGGGGCAAAGCTCCACAACATTGGAGACCTATAAAGAGCTAGCTTCCCGACATTAGTTCAAAGGTGACATCGATGTCAACGACTTGATTAAGCATTTCTTCCATTATTTTTGTTGTTTTTTCTCTCTTTAAGAATTGATTGTGTTATCCTATGCGAATGAATTTGACACTACAAGAAAATTAGTAATTAGCGATGAAAAATTAGCAATGGAAATGAAACCGTAGCAAATTATTGATGGAAAATCATTTTTGTCGACAAAATTGTCAGGAAAAAATTCATTTTGTGATAAGAAAAATATTCGTCAATAAATATGGAGGGAAATTATCTCGATAAATTTTTTGACGGAATATAACAATGGTAGAAATTTCCGTCGGTAAAGAAGAGAAGAATGCTTGGCAGAATAAATAAGTTTTGTATATACCGACGAAATACAACTCCATCGGTAAATTTTGTCGATAAATTTTATAGGTAAATGTCAGTCATCGATTCCTCTTCTCCTCATCAGCGTTTGTGTGCCTCTGTCTTCTCCAGCCACTATCCTTGTGTCCTTCAGCGGAGGTAAGTCATTCAACATTTGTTATCTATGATTTTTTTGTATACATAGTGTTGGTATATATGTTCTAATGTTGCACAAACTTATAAGTTTTTTGGGTGTTTTTGCATTTGTTTGATTGTCTGTGGTGTAACTGTCTTTGCAATGTTTTGAAAAATGTTAAGGAAGAAAAAAGTCATGATTTGCTTAGGTTATTTGGGATGAATCTATCCTGCCTTTGAAGTATTCGACAAAAGTTCTTAGTGGTCTCTTTAATGGTTTTCTCCTTGTTTTAAATGTCTAAATATCCTGTGAATCATGTGCAATGTACAAAAACAATATCTAGTTAAAATGTAAATTTGATTGATACTATATTATATAGGAGAAAGATTACTTATACCAATGGTGTGAAGGATGCTCCGAAATATAAATAATTAAAGAAAAATGTCATTGATATACATGAAAATGGATCAGATTTAGGTTTGGTCATCAATAGATGTAGGAGAAAGGAAAATGATACTTAAAATAAGAGCAAGTCACTTTTCAAATCAATGGATAATTGTTTGATTCTTTACCTATAAAGAGAATAGGAACTTTAAAAGGGACTATCTATAGTGGGAGAAGGAAAACAAGAAAAAGAGATCAATAGAAAAGTGAATATTATTGTAATGCAAGTGAATTTTGATAAAGAGGATGGAAGAGACAATAATTATTTGACAGTTAGTAATTTTGATTGTGCAAATTGATGTGTGATAGATAATGGCACATTTTCTTATATGACCTTTAATAAGGACTAGTTCTATCCTTTCAAATAATGGAATAGTACTATCATATGATTTAGTATAATTCCAAAAGTATGATGGGATTATTAAAACATTAGATGTCTTTTTATATTCCTGAGCTTCAAAAGAATTGGATTTCCTTAGGTACTCTTGATATATAAGTTTCTGATGGTGATAAGAAACCAAAAGTGATAAAGGGCATCATAAGTATAATAAAAGGAAAATTATAGTATAGAATGTATGTCTTAATAAGTAGGATAGTACTAGAATCGATGGTTATACCTCAATAATTAGGGGAGAATAATGGTAGTACAGAGTTGTGGCATCGTAGATTGAGTCACATAAGTAAGTAAAGACTTGAGATTTTGAGTAAGAAAATATTGTTGGATGGAGTTGTGGCTAAAAATATAAATTTACATGGGTCTTGTGTTTTGAGAAAATAGTGCGGGTTAAAATTTATTTTTGACATGCATAACTCAACTTGTATTCTTAATTATATTCACTCAATTTTATGAGGTCCAGCTCGTGTTCAATCCCATAAAGGATGTAGTTATTTTATCATATTCATTGATGATTACTTAAGAAAAGTACAAAGTGCATTTTATAAAATTAAAGGATGAAGTATTTGAAAAGTTTAAGAAGTGGAAGACAATGTTTGGAAACGTAATGGAAGATAAGACATTTAGAATGAAAAATGACTTGAAAATTTGCAATAGACATAAGTTTTATAAGGAAGGTATAGTGACGTACTGCATTGTATGTCATATGCCACAATAAAATATAGTATAAAATGGATAAACTAAATACTCGTACAGTGGTTAAATGTTGGTCTTCCAAAGCAATTTTAAGTTAAAGTTATTAACATTGTTACTTATTTGGTGATTATATCTCCACCAAGTGCAGTAAAGTTTAAGACTCCTCAAGAGATTTGGTACGATACTCCTTATTAATATTCTAACTTGAGGACATTTAATTTCCCTGCTTATGCTTATGTCAACGATTGCAAATTGGAGCCTAAAGCGATAAAGTGTGTAATTTTTTGGGTATATTGTTGGATTAAAAGGGTATAGATTATGATGTATGAAAAAGGATAGAGCTCTTAAGATTTATGATTAGTAATGATGTTACTTTTAATGAATTTGCTATATTTGGCCAAAGAGCTTGATGGATTTGAACTTTGAAATTCTTAAATTGATATTCACGATGTCTTTGTTTTATCTGACATACTCTTGCATTCCTTTCCAAACAGTGGTGTATTGCCTCCAATTAACTAATTAGCATCATATGTTTATGTTTTAGCTTAAATAATAGATTTTCTCTGGATTACATTATATATCAAAACTCATATTGCCTTACTTTCTGATTTTCTTGCTTTAATATATTAAAAATATAACAAAACTATTGAACAAGTGTATTATATTAAATACGAAATATTCTTTTTTTATAGGCCCTATATTATGTTGAAGAGAGTCGCTCATCCTTCATCTTTGTAGTCTATAGTTGTTCGTTTATCCAGGTAAGTCGTCCAACCAGTGTCTACCATATGTATTACTTTAATAATAAGATTCTAATGAGTTTAGGTTTTATGTGAATGCAAAGGAAGTCTTGATTTTATGTTGTTGATTAGAATGTTCTTATAATCATTGACAAGTTTTTATGTTCTTATTTAATACTCCTTAAGTATTTTTTGTTTGTGGAATGAGTTTGAGATCTTATAGATGATTTGAGGCATAATAAACCCCTAGGACAGTATAGAGGTTGGGAACCCGTGATGCAACTCCCGTGAGGCTTATCGGTGAGAAATTCCACGAGCCTAAGAAACACAACAAGAACTTGCTTTTTTGATTCGCAGGTGTAAAAAAATGCGTACCATAGTATTGAAATCAACTGTAGGTGATTAATTCAAACATAAATACTTCAACTTCAATGTGATTAATTCAAACTTAGTATTAACACAAAAAAATTAATAGGTTTAATAGACATGACAATTCTTTGCATAATAAACTCCCAGGATGGTATATAGATTGGAAACCCATGATGCAACTCTCGTGAGGCTTATCGATGAAAATTTTCACGAGCCTAGAAGTTATAGCGAGAACTTGCTTTTTTAATTCACAGGTGATCTCCTGTAGTATAATTACCGATTTGATTGTTTATATTATCTATTAGGTTGCTAATTCTTATTACCCAACCTAATCATGTTACTATCAGTTCACTCTCTCAATTTGTTACCGAAGTATGCAAAAATGACAAACAATCACAAGGCCAACACATTAACATCAAAAGAAATGAAATCCCAATTGATTAACAAATCCCAAATGAAGTTTAAAACATCTTTAACAATTGTCTTATGAAAATAGACAGTTTCAAAGCTTTTAACTCTATTAGCTGGGACTTTATTCAATTATGTCTTGAAAACCTCCCTCCCAAATTTGTTCGATGGATTCTGTCCTGCCTTACTTCCTCATTTCTTAGTATTTTGGTAAATGGTACTCCCTCGATTCCACCCCCAGTGAATGGAATTAGGCAAGGAGATTCCCTATCTCCTTACCTAGTTACCCTTGCTATAGAAGGTCTTTCCAGGTTTCTAACCAAATTAATCCATTCTCATGGGAGTTTTAAATTGCATCACAGATGTAAGGAACTTTCTCTCACTCATCTCTTATATGCTGATGATTTATTGCTTTTATATAGTGTCGATGTCTCTTCTATCAATCAAATCATGCATCTGCTAGCACTCTTAGCTAAATAGCTAGATCTTAAAATGAATGTTGCGAAGAGCAGTCTGGTGATCTCTAAAGATGTAAGGAACATTGCCGAAATACAGAGACTTATTGGGCTTAATATTAGCCCCCTTCCTTTTCATTATTTGGGAGTCCTTATTATTTCTGCTAAGCCTAAGTTACAAGATTGTTTGGAAAAGGTCAAAGCTAGAGTGATGGCTTATCATAATAGATTCCTATCCTATGCAGCAAGACTTTAATCATATATGTACTCAATAGTTTATATCTTCATTCGACTGCTTAGCTAAGATAAATCATTAAAGAGATAGATAGGGTAATGAAATCCTTCTTATGGCCAGGAATTGTGGGTACCTCTATCAATGCTACAGTTAAATAGAGTGAGGTGACTCTACCAAAAAAAACAAGGAGGCTTAGGGATCATACCAATTTCTGCAATGTAGAATGTCTTGATGTGTAAAATATTATAGTAGTTATACAATGACCATAAAGCATTGTGGACTAAATGGATTCACGAATATTATTCAAAGCACTCCAAATTTTGGCAGATTGATTATTCTAAGGAAGGTTCTTGGATACTTAAGCAGTTGATGAAACTAAGAGATATCTTCTACCCTTGAATCATGCACATAATTGGTAATAAAGGTAAGACTTGGTTTTGGTTTGACAACTGGTTGGTTAGCAGTCCCCTCATTCATTCTCTGATCTTCCTAAGTATCAGAAACAAAATACCTTTAGCTTCAAAGGTTTCTTCCTTCATTGTGAATGGTGAATGGAAAGCAAACATTAGAGGATTTCATTCTCTTGTGGACCACTTCCCTAGACTTTAAAACACTGTTACTAATGATTATGTCATTTAGGATCTTAACTCGAATGGTGTATTTACCAACTAGTTTTGTAATAAACTATTTTCTGCTAACTCCACTGTTGTTCCTTGACACAACTTGCTATGGACACAATACCTATCCCAAGGCTTCCTTCATAACATGGATGGCTATTAAGAATAGGCTTCAAACTAGGAGCTAATGGAGGGGTATGGTGGATGCTTCATGCTTACTATGCAATAAGGCTATTGAGGATAAGAATCACTTATTTTTTCTATCCAGTTACATTAAAGCTATTTAGAGTAGAATCTTGCATCTATTTCCTATCTCTCATTCTAGATATCACTGGAATGATGTCCTGAGATAGGTTATTTGTCACACAAAGAAAGGGCAACCTCATTCAACTCTCCTCAAAGTTGCTTTTACCATTACTGTTTACTACATTTGGAAACAAAGAAGCAATAGAAGATTCATGGATAAGAAGGAAGATAAATATCCCATTGCTGACAAAGCTATCAACATGATCAGATCATATATATATGCTAAAAGTGCACACCTTTCCCTTTCTAATGATATGAAGAATAGATGGAAACTCTAAGTTTTTCTTTTTATTGCACTTTGTTCTTATCACCTGTACATTTTTTTATGATCTTTGTAATTTTTGGTAATTCTCCTATAGACTTTTAAGCCTTGAACTCATTGTAACGCTGTACTAGTTTCAACTATAGTAATACATTATTCATTTAAAAAAAACTATTCAGATGTTACAACACCAATAAAACCATCAAAAGTTGTACATTCAACATAAATTTTTCTGAGACTTTTTATTCCCTCAATTGGGGCTTTATCTTAGATACTTAGCTACGGGATTGCATAATCAATTTATAACTTAGATACAGGCTTGCATCTCATATGCATCATATTCCATCTTAATCAATGGTGAACCTACTATTAGAGGCTTAAGGTAAAGGGACCCCTTGTCTCTTTACTTGTTTATAATCAGTGTGGAGGTTTTCACAAGGATGATCAATATTGGTATCTTAAAGGTACCAAGGTTCACATATCACTACAGATGCTTTAAACCTAATGTAGCTAGCATTTGCAAATGATTTGCTCCTACTTTGTGGAGCCACTTCTCCTTCAATCAATATACTCTTTTGCACTTTAAACTCCTCTAGACAACATTCAAGGTTGAGTTATAATCCCAACAAATGTTCCTTTTATGCTTCAATAGGGGTTAATCCTGCCATATACAAGTTGGTTCGTTCTTTGGGCTTTAACTCAATAACTATTCCCTTTAAGTACTTAGGTGTTCAATCATTGAAAAGAAATTCACATATCATAAATGTATCCCCTTACTGGACTCAATTAATATGAGAATAAACAATCGATGTAACAAATTTCTTAGTTATAAGGGAAGACTACAGTTGTTATCTCTGTGTTAAGCAATCTGGCTATCTATTGGTGCTCCTATGTGGCCCTCCCTAATGTAGTAATAAAAGTTATTGATAGAAAACTAAGGGACTTCTTATGGATTGGGTGAAACAACATTAAGAAACTACCTAAAGTAAACTAGGCTTTATTTTGTCAACCTAAGTAATACGAGGGATTAGGGATTAATTCTGTCAAAACCTTACCATTAAGAAAGAAAATTTGTGGGTTATATGAATACATCTATACCACATCAAGCATAATAGTAACCAAAATGTCATGGACTCTCTAACAGATTCTCCACACTAGGAGTTGGATGCATCCATTGATCAAGCATAGGATAGGATGGCCACAACACCTTTTGGTTTAATCAACAGGATGATTCTAGTCTACTATTCAAACTCCCATACTTTAACACCTTGAGATCCCTCATCGCTCTAAGAAACAAGGTTTGTGAGCTAATAAGAGTTAATAACTAGTCCTGGCCCTTTCATTATACCAAGGGATTTGAATTAATAATTAGCAATATGCAAACCTATTCACCAAATCCTTCTACATAAATTATCCAATTGTTAGCTAACAATTCCAAAAAAATCACCTTACATTCATAGCAAATTTCTAATTTACTCAATCCCCTATTTTTTCCTGGCATAACCTGGTCTGGAACACTAGTATCACTCCTACTCATTCCTTCACTTTATGGCTGGATTTGAGAGACAGATTGGCAACAACGGACGGATTCCCTAAAGTTTCATGTCTCCAATGCTCCATTTGAGCTAGGCCAACAGGATACTGAAAGCTTCGGTCATTTATACTTTTAACAAGTATTCAGTTTGGCTATGGAGCAAATTTCTCCACCACCTTGGCTTAGACTGTAATAAAATAGCCTGGCAAGAAAGAAACGGTAGACTACAAGGTGCTACCACAAGATTCTCATGCATGTCAACAACACCTTTCCCTCAGCAACGTAATGAGAACTAGATGGAGAATTTAAGTTACCCATTTCCTAATTTCCCTAGATCACTCCTAAGATCTCATGATTCCCTTATTTAGCTAGTTTTAGTGCCTGTTTGGATGAGCTTATGTCAGTAGAGCTTTTGTCAGTAGAGCTCTTCTGAGAGGAGCTTTTGTCAGTAGAGCTCTTCTGAGAGGAGCTTTTTTAAAAAGCTAGTTGACTATTTGGCTGTCAATTAAAAAAACAGCTTTTTAAAAAGAGCTTCATGCAGTAGATTGTTTGGCAACATAAAAATAAAAAGCACTTTTATTAATTTTAACTATATTTT
>JANIPM010000009.1:8368865-8381518 GCA_027478405.1 Erythroxylum cassinoides
CGTGGGTTGTTCACCTCTCCCCTTAGCGGGCCGCTGAGTTCCTGATTTACATCCTCCCAGTTGCTTCGTCGGGCCGGAGTGTGGGGGGCCCTCGGGGTTGGGGATTCAACCTTTTGCCCCAAGGACCTTTGTCAACAAACAATAATGTTTAGGAGCTTATCAATAATTAATGTCACAGCCTTGTTTGTAGGTTTTCGGCTACATAATTTGACCGTAGTTTTCATGTCGTAATCATTTGGGTAACCTCAACGAATAACCAATCCAAAGCAATCTCGAAGGTGGTCAATTACTTCAATGATTTTGGCATTTTGCAGTTGCTTTACTCTAAACAAAAGATATTCCAGCTGTCTACATTGTGTGACTGATCAAATGCTTTTAGCACTGGCAAATTGTTCAAATAATGGATTCCATACAACTCCAGCACCTTTTCCTTTTTTTCTTTTCTCCTTTAAGAGAAGTCTTTTTATTATTTCCAAAGTTAGAATATGATATTTTATTTATCAGAATATCTATAAAAATGCTTTCGGGGGCTTAATCCCCCATTCTTAAGAAATATACATTTGAATCAGCCCCTTAGAGATCATTTTTGTTTAAAATATCTCAACCAATTATTTTTTTCTTTAGCAATAAGGCTTAGGCCAATTGGTTCAAGGAAAATTACGTCCTACTTGTTAGTCGACCCAGCTGCATACTTTCACATGTCGACAAGACAAACAGCTCACTCATTTGGGTGATTAAGATTGGCACTAAAAATAGTATAAAACTAAGGGAATTGAAGATAGATACCAAATTTTTTTACATAAAAATGATCAGATAATGACGAGATCATAACTTCAATAAAATGGTATAATGATTTTCCCCATGAAAACACTGGCTTTCCTTTATTTGGGTAACATGAATGGATGACAGAAATCAATAATCCATGATTCAATGTCATATGAAAAATTGAGAAAATAGTCCATATTTTATGTGCGTCTTTTATACTGTTTAAGACTTCAACTTGGGGGCAAGCTTTATGGAGGTGATACATTGTGTCATTCAGACTGAAACATTAGGACTCTCCATGTCTTATCGTTACTTGCGAAATTATTCTATGAAATTTACATGTTTCATTGTTTTGATTCAGTTAACCCTTTTATTTTGAAAGAAGAGAGAGTAAAATTCCTTGAAGTACCTATTAAATGATGCAATCTGTTGCATGTGTTAAAAGGTTAAAATTTATATTTGGTGGGCGATACACAATACTAGGATAAAGTAATACGTTGAGGAGAACTGAACTGTAAGTCCAAAATATCCATAATTATACTCTTACGTAATATTCATGTTTAATTTGTGGTCATTGTTTTTGGTTTTGGTTTACGGTAAGGTGAACATGTACGGTCGTAAAGAGAGAGATTGGCAAATATTGTCTGTCTTGTTGAGCGAGTTTTACTTGCGGGTGTGGAAATTTGTAGGGTTTTCTGATGTTCTTGGTATGCGAAGTGGACCGGATGGTGTAAAGAGAAGCAACCCGCCAGAGAAGAAGACCACATTTCTTCGACTAAGAACGTTATAATGGTCTAAAGAAAAGAAGGAAGAAAAAAAAAAAAAAAGAGTTGCAAAGGCAGAGGCAATAGAGTTGCAGAGAGTAGTGACAGAGGTCGATGTTGTTGGAATTTAATTGTGATCGAATAACGGGTATAGCAGAAAATAAAAATTTTTACGAATTTCTAGCATATCTTGATAATTGATTAAAATTAAATAAAACAAAATTTGATTTAAAAATTGTTCCTTGTTCGCTTTTCGAAGAAAAATATTTGAATATGTTCTTTGATCAATCAATTACTAGCTTTTCAATTGTCTAGCCTCTAATGATATACACAGAGAGCAATTCCCAAACTGTTTTTGAAAGGAAGAGGACAAAAGTGTTAGCTTCTAAAAAACTATTCTCTTTAAATATAAAAATTATGACAGTCTTTTATTAAAATTAAATCTCTTTAATTATATTTAGAATCAAATTCTAATTCTAATTAATTTAATTTTAATAAAATCAAATATTTCGTATTTGATTCCTAAAATTTTTCAAACTTTATAATTAAGTCCAACTTAATTAACTTGATTTTTCTTTCACAAGTTGTTATTTAATGTGTGACCTAT
Organism: Erythroxylum cassinoides; assembly: GCA_027478405.1. NCBI lineage: Eukaryota > Viridiplantae > Streptophyta > Magnoliopsida > Malpighiales > Erythroxylaceae > Erythroxylum > Erythroxylum cassinoides. The sequence goes on from JANIPM010000009.1 coordinate 8,371,002, forward strand.
TAGGTTCTTAATAAATTGGCAATGATTATAAATTATAATTCTAATTTGCAATTAGAATTAGATAAATTAAAACTCCTTTTAATTTATCTTTTATTCTCTAATTAAATAATCCATAAACATAAATCATGATTGACGTGTAGCAACATGTCACGAATAGCCAAATATCAGGAATGTCAAAGTGATTACTTAATCTGTCCATGCATGGTCATAATGTATAATTTGATCCTTTCGTTATTCAATATTCTAATTGGACAGAGTATGGATGCAGTGTCTGCTCTTATCATCCAATCATGTTTGATCTTGCTAATTAGTAATTGTTTTATAATTGAAATTTAAAAATTCTTTTTCAAATATCAATTCACTCTGGTCGAAGAATTCCATAAATTATTCCTAATCAAGAATAACAGAATATTCTCTCTAATTACTTTAGAGTGACAAATCCTATATTGACTTACTCAACTATCTACATATGGTTCATACTGTATCCAATTATTACTGACTGAACTATCCTGTGACGATTTATAAGTCGCATCAAAATACAATAATTCTCATACTAATACCTTGATAACCTTAAGTCTGAGGATCAATTATACAACCATCATTATGAGAAAGTCCATAAACATATAAGTAATATTCCATTTGGAATTCTCATAATCGGGTCAATTCAGTGACTTATTATTTAATAATCACCCACACATTTGTTTAAGTATCTCTATACTTTAATTTATGAGATCAATTACTTTCTTCATAAGAAAGAAACATAATGTGTGCTAGTTTTATCATTTCAACAATATCTAGTCTTGATGAAACTACAACTAAGAACACTTAGGAGTAATATGTAAGTATAAATTGAATCTCATAATTATGATATCATCATAATTTCAATTACACAATAATTATTTCAAGAATTTTAACTTTAGTATTAAAACATAAAATATTAATGAAATTAATACACAAAGATAAATAACACCTTTTATTATTTAAATATAATTTCATATATTAATTTGCATCTAATTGATTGGCTGCAAGGGCATAAGCTAGCAATCTCCCTCTTACACTAAAACCAATAAGCTTTGAATCTAATGCCATCCATCCATATGACGATCATGTCCTTTTGAGATAATGGCTTAGTAAGAGGATATGCTAGATTCTCTTTAGTGGGAATTTGCTCCAATGTTATGTCTTTCCGCTCCACTATTTCGTTGATCAAGTGAAATTTTCTGAGTACATGTTTGGACCGTTGATGAGACCTGGGTTCCTTTGCTTGCGTAATAGCACTATTATTGTCACAATACAATACCATAGGCTCAACAATGCTAGAAACCACTCCAAGTTCAATGATGAACTTCTTGATTCAAACTGCTTCCTTTGCCACCTCTGACGCTGAAATATACTCTACTTCGATCGTTAAATCTGCGATGGTTGATTGTTTGGAACTCTTTAAACTAACCGCACCACTATAAAGAGTAAAAATATATCCTAACTATGATCTGCTATTATCTTGATCAGATTAGAAACTGGCATCCGAATAACCCTGAACTCTCAACTCAGCTCCTCTATAGACCAGAAAAATATCTTTAGTCCTTCTTAAGCACTTCAAGATGTTTTTCACAGCCGTCTAGTGACCCTCTCCAGGATTAGTTTGATATCTGCTTGTTATACTCAAAGCATAAGCAACATCTAGTCTAGTATATAGCATGGCATACATGATTAATCTAATTGCCGAAGCATATGGAATACAATCCATTTTATCTCTCTCCTTTTGTGTTTGTGGACACATACTCTGTGAGAGAGAAATCCCATGTGATATGGGTAAGAATCCCCTCTTAGAATTCTCTATGCTAAACCTCTTTAGCACTTTATTTATGTACGTGGATTGAGATAATCTAAGAAACCTTTTTGATCTATCTCGATAGATCTTTGCACCTAGTATATAGGCTGCTTCTCCCATATCCTTCATGGAAGCGTTCTTAGATAACCATATCTTAATAGACTGGAGCATTGAAATGTCATTTCTAATAAGCAATATGTCATGTAAGATCCCACATCGGTTGGGAAGGAGAACGAAGCACCCCTTATAAGGGTGTGGATACCTTCCCCTTGCAGACGCGTTTTCCATGCCCTAACGCACCGGATCCCATCAGAACTCCGAAGTTAAACGTGCTAGGGCCAGAGCAGTACCAGGATGGGTGACCTCCTGGGAAGTCCTGTGGAAAAGTAAAACCGTGAGGGTGCGAGGCCCTAGAGGCCGAGGCCCAAAGCGGACAATATCTGCAAGCGAGTGGGCGCGAGGTCCGAGAGGCCGAGGCCCAAGTGGAGGACGCGAGGCCCGAGAGGCCGAGGTCCTGTGGACGCAAGGCCCGAGAAGTCGAGGTCCTACATTAAAGGTGGCTGATATTAATAAAAAAATTAAGAGAAATAAGGCTTAGGTAGTTTAGATATATTAAGATGAGATACCTTGATGCTTCGATAAGAATATTTGAGAAAATTGTACTTAAAGATTGTAAGAGGAAAACTAAGAAGAATTAGGGTTAGGGACATGACTTTTAATATAAAACTTTGACATACTAAGATACATGTAAAGTATCTTACACAGAAAGCCTTTCTCTTTTCATAGATCTTTTAAATATTTTCTTTCGAGTTTTATGTCTTATATTTAACCTAAAATATTTAATATGTACTACTTTCATCTTAGTTATTTAACTTAAATATTTCCTTATTTAGCTTAAATATTTTTTGTAATGACTTATTTAATTGATTTATTTATTTATCTCTTTTCTTGGTTGTATATTTATTTAATTATTTTATCTTTTATTTCATTTTTAATTATTATTATTTTCTTATTTTAATATGTACATATATACATGTTGGTCTATCAAAAATAATCTTTCTACTGATTAGGGATAAGATTGCCTACTTTTAAACTTTTTTATACCCCACCTAAGCGGGAAGACAGGGATTGTTTTGATAATATATTTTATTAATGTCATCTGGACTCCCAGTATAAGAAGTGGAGCATAAGGAAGTAGAATATAGGGATTGTTTTGGTATATATTTAATTAATGTTATTTGGACTCCACAATAACACTGGTAAGAATAAGATCCACTAAAAAAGAAAAGTCAATAATTAACTGCTATAATTTTAATAATTTTAATGAGATTAAAATTTTTTATGGATTTTCTTTCTTTTTTATGTTTTATGTTTGATGTTTCAGTGTTATTTTACCTTTGGCCAAACTAATGCAGTTTTTGTTTTTGTTTTTGTTTTTTTTTTTTATTTTTTTGATTACAAAGGAAAGAAACAATTATGATCACATATGACGGGAGTATAAAGCCCCGCCTGCATCGTAATGCAGAAGCTCCTGGATGACTACCGAAGGCTCCCGAATAAGGTGTAGGCCCGGTTCTAAGAAAATGGCACAAGTCGCCAGTCTGTCAGCGCATTGGTTCCCCTCGCGCCCGACATGTCGCAACGCCACCTCCCAATCTCGCAGTAACAGCCCGTGAATACCTGCAACCAACAAAATATCCTCAGTCAGAACCTACTGAGAAGAAGAAAGGATGTTAATAACTTCCAACGAATCGACTTCAAGAATAAGTCGGCGGAAACCCCGGTCCCAGGATAACAGGAGCCCGAAATGGACCCCACGAAATTCTGCTGTGCGGGGAGAATAGTGATCGAAACGCTGCTGGAATCCCCCACACCATTGCCTACAACGATCCCGAATAAGCCCTCCAGCAGAGGCTGAAACAAAACATTGTCCAAAAAACAAAAACAATGTCGCACAAAACAAAAACAAAAAAAGGCACCATATTAGTGTATGTTGATTAAAGTTTCCAACGAAATTGAAATTCAGTTACAATGATAAAGAACAAAAGGAGGTGACGGCGTTGCTTGCTTCCTCAGTCACCCGTCGCCATGGATTGACGCTTAACATCACCGGAAGGAAAACAAGAGAAACGAAGGGCCGAGAAGCAAACCCCATTTCACGGTTTTCACCTACTTCCCAAAGTTCCAACTTTGATACGTTTCGTTGTCTCTCCCTCTCTGGGCCTCTGCAAAAAGAAGAAAATCCCTCAATCCTGAATTTTGCAGGCCCAATTCCCGGAGATGGCACCGATTCTTCTCCTTTTCTTTCTATCTTCTCTTCTTATTTCTTCTGGTACCGAAAGCCTCCAACCTAGGCCGTACCTAATACAACTTCAGCAAATACAGCATCAGCAGCAAAAACAACAAGCATTTACTTCTATTTTCATATCCCAAAATGGCATTGACTTTCTCAAGAATTATCTTGTCAGCAAGGCCATTTCTTCAATCGTACCACTCAAGTTGCCCATCATTGAGAGAACTGCCAAAATCCCATTTTTGGGTAGTGTTCGTATGGTGCTTTCCAACATCACTATTGACAATATCGACGTTCCTTCGTCGTTTGTCAAGCTTGGAGACACCGGTGTTGCTGTTATTTCATCTGGGACTACTTGCAATTTGACCATGAATTGGTTTTATGATTATAGTACTTGGGTCCTGCCTGTGGATATCAGCGATAGCGGCCATGCTTCGGTTCAGGTATAAACTCGTGCCCAGGATTGCTATTCAATGGTTATTCAAGGTGGAAGTGGAATTGTTATTGGCCTATGAAAAGTTTAATCCATCTTGATTTTTCAGTATCAGTTTCCGGTATGTCATGTAATGGGTGGTTACTTAATGCTGATTAAATGCAATTCAAGTGTAATACCTCTTACTTGTGTCTCCTCTGCTCTTATCTGCTTATATTCTGTGCCTTTAATAAAAAGAAATTGATGAGTGCTGCTTCTGGCAAGGTTGAAGGCATGGAGCTTGGACTTACAGTTGGCTTGCAGAACCAGGAAGGATCCCTAAAGCTGTCACTAATGGACTGTGGTTGTTATGTTAGAGATATCTTTATTAATTTGGAGGGAGGAACATCTTGGCTCTATCAAGGGTATGTATCCTTAACGTGGAGCTGCCATTTGATCAACAAGCACTGTGCATCACTCTTACATTTTGCTTCTGTTGCCAAATGGCAATGTTTTTCCACTTCACCTGCCCGAAACTTCCCATATTTAAATCTTTAGTGAAGTCCAATTCATTATGCTTTATAACACCTAAAATTGATTAACCTCTGTGTTTACGACATTCCATCTACTGAAACTTAGTTTTATTTATCTACTTGAAAATTTGAAATTAAATTTATTCATTCTGGTTTAATGTTTTTTGATGTGCACTTTTGTTGTTGTTGTTGATGATGATGATGATTATCGATTCCTCTTTCTGAATTATAGAGTTTCTTTTTAACAATTTGCAGTCAGGGCTATCTTTGAAATTCACAATTCCTTGGTTATAATGAGATCCACAAGTTATCAACCTGGAAATTGGTACTAGCTTTTGAAGATTGGGGTCAAGATAATGATTGGTGCATATTAACTTCTATAGATTGTACTAATCTTGGCTAAAGAGATTTGGAATATGTACCTTTTGCTTCAAGGCCAAGAAAATTGAATTGTTTTAAGCTCAGTCTGCCATGGAATAAATCTTTGCAACGTGACTAAAGCATCAGTTAATGCATCTCGTTCAATCAGGAATATGCGACCCATTTGTGGTCTGTAAATGGGACCCTTACAGTACGGGATGGACTAGACTTGATATTAATGGTATCCCTGGTAGTGACTGCTTATGGGAACAAGATGCCCCAGCCCTGTGTCCTGCCTTATAAGCTATTACTGATTTACTGTTATAAGAAAAGCACACTGCATTTGTGGATAGATGTGCAATCTATGTAAAACTAAATGTAATGAGCAACTACGTGAATACTAATTTGAGAAATGGCCCACATTTCTTAAGAAAATTCCTGGGGTTGTAGGATAATCTTCCCTAAAACAAATTCATTTACTCTTTGATTAATTTCCTTGTCTATGAATCTATTTTCATATTGTTACTTATTGCTATGCTTCAGGATGATAGATGCGTTTGAAGATCAAATAAGGTCTACAGTAGAAAATACTATCACCAACAAACTTGGAGAAGGGATCCTAAAGCTTGACTCCTTTATGCAAGCTCTGCCTAAGGAAATTCCAGTGGATGATTGTGCTTCTATAAATGTCACTTTTGTGAATGATCCATCCCTGAGTAACTATTCCATTGCTTTTGACATCAATGGCTTATTTGCTGCCAGGAAAAAGGACCCAATCTCCATTTACTACCACCAAAGTTTGCAACCTCCCATTTCCTGCATTGATTCATCTAAAATGCTAGGAATTTCACTGGATCAAGCTGTTTTTGAGTCTGCTTCGTCCTTGTATTATGATGTAAGTTGATGAACTTAGTTTAGCTATGATTTTTGCACTTACTAGCTGGAGTCCACAGATTGAAAATCTGTTATGAATCCTTGTTCAGATATTTTTTTTCTTTACTTTAAATTTGATATTTTCTTACTTGGGAGAACCGTGTTCTACAGGATAAATGATCATAGTTTCAACCAATATCATCTGATAAAACCAGACTATCCTGTCTTTTCTTGTGAGTGCATTTGTTGGCTTTCTGCAGCCTAAAATACTAAGCTTCATAATATTTGTATGAAAATCCAGCTTCGAACTTCACAGACGCATGCTACTAGGATTCTTCGAAATCAAGTTTTGAAATCGTAAAATAGAGAATTTCTTCAAGTTCTTGGTTTTCTTAGCATTATCTGTGTTGTTCCTTTTTTATGTTAGGCAAACTTTATGCAATGGATCGTGGATAAAATACCGGATCAGTCTCTCTTAAACACTGCTGGATGGAGGTTTATTATTCCCCAACTGTACAAGAAATATCCAAACAATGACATGAACCTGAATGTCTCTTTATCTTCTCCTCCGGTGATAAAGATCCTAGAGCACGGCATTGATGCCACTGTATATGCAAACTTGATACTTGATGTTTTGCAAGAGGACCAAGTGATACCAGTTGCATGCATTTCATTGGTAAGTTTGTTGATAAAATTGCATATTTCTTTCAGTTCTCTGTATCCAGCAACTTCCCTTTTCTTTTTCATTTCTTTGTCAAAATTTGTGCATATGATTTAGCATCACTGAACTTATAGATGTGCTTGCTTTATTCCTTTGCTTGATCTGTCAGAACTAGTGTCTGTTTTTGGAATTTTCAGTTGATAATCTGATAACGATTTTGAGGTTTTTGTTTTCACTCTAAATATTTGAGGCTTTTGTTGGTTCAGTACACCAAGGGCTAGTTGCGGTACTTTGCAGACTGCAGCTCTAGAAACTTTTGTTTTTCGTTCTGTTTTCTTTTCTATGGCAAATGCTTTATTCTGCCGACTGCATCTCAAGTTAGCTACGAGGGAATACATATGATTGGACTGTTGCCATTAAAACATTCTGCCTATAATAAATATGTCTGAGTAATAGATTTTTTCAATAAGTTGATCCAATTCAATGAACATATAACTGTGGCAAGAATAGCTGAAGTTGCTGTGCTGTAGTTAGGTAGTATGTGTTGACTTCACTGGCTAATTGGGTGCTGTACGTTTTAGCCTCTGGAATCAAGTGTTATTTTGTGATATAAGATGGAACAAGTTCTGTGCTTTCCTGTGAAGAAAATGTAGCAGCTGGCTCTGTTTCTAGGTTCTTACGCCATTTATCTGTTTAGTTATTCATTCATCATGAAGGTCACATCTTGCCTTATTTATCATTTCTGGGATCTCCCAAATACCCTCTGCAGTTTTCATTTTCCTTTCACTTTTCTTTTCTGATTAGCTCGGAGTGAGAGAATAAAGGGTAAACCTTAAATCTCCTGTAGAACAGTCACCATTATATCGTAATGTTTGTTGAATAGAAACATTCAGAAAAGGACCCTGACAGAGGATAGTTCCAAAGAAGCAAATGTTCTTGTATTTTTTTTTCTTCTATTGATGCTTTTTATAAACTTATCTTACTGTTACCGTAGCCAATGAGTTGCAATTATTGCTTTACCTGTGACTCATTTGCAGTAGGATTATCTGCAAGATTCATGCTTTGCTTTGTGTTCCCAATCCCAGGTGATAGGTGTGTCAGGTTCTGTTAAAATATCGGGAAACAAATTTGGTGGCAACGTACAATTAAAAGACTTCTCATTGTCTTTGGAGTGGAGCAATATTGGCAGGCTTCGGTTATATCTGATTCAGGCACTTCCTTGGCTAAGCTCTTTTTCCTTACTTCCCCAAATTAAGTACATGTTTAATGATTACAGGTCTTTTCTCATCTTGCAGCCAGTCTTGTGGACAATTATCCAAACTGTTTTCTTGCCATACGTAAATGCACACCTGGGTCAGGGTTTCCCTTTGCCCATCGTCCACGGTTTCACTCTTCAAAATGCTGAAAGTGTCTTCTCTAGTTCAAAAATTACAATTTGCGGGGATGTAGAAGTTACTGCCTGAATTTAATCAATCTCTGCTCTCGATCTACCACTCTTATTGAAATAGATGCCTGCATTTTGTACAGGGCCGTTTGACATGCCCCAGGCGTCTATCTTTCCCACCTTTCCTGTACAATTTACATCGAGCGACCATTGCATACATCTAGCTTTCTATATACATATATTGCCAATTCATCAATCCAGTGTTCTTTTCTGAATTAATAAAATTGCATGTAATCTGGTCCTGCTCCTTTTCTTCTTCTTCTGTTTCAGCAAGTGAAACGAAAACGGAGTGATAACAACATCAACCACACGAGATGATTTCAAAACCCAAGGGAAGGGATGGGACGTAAAGCTGTGTCTTTGCATTCCGAGCTTCATTCAAAAAAGTTAACTCAGTTCCTTAGAAACAGAATGGAGTAGTTTGAAAATTTATCGTTGGAGACTTATACAGCCTATTACTTCAGTAAATGACTACAAATTACGATCCAACTAATTACGACCGTCGCATCGCAGATAGGAAGGCACTGAATATGATGATATTACTTCTTAAGCCCTTACAAAGTACAATTTTGAAATAACAAAGATAAATAGATGTATTTGAATAAATATTTTATATTATAATGAATATGTACGAATACATAATAAAAATTTTCTTAAACAACTAAAAATATAAATTTATGATGAAACCATAAATTATTAATTCATGATAAAATTCATATAATGTAAACTTTAAGAAACTCATTATAAAAAATAGTCAAAATTTTTAATAAAATGTGAATATTAATAAACACATGAGATTCTTACTATTGTATAATTTAAATATTTTAAATTATATATTAAAATATTATCTCTTTTTACAAGTAAGCATATTTTAACCATGGATATCATTATCTCCACTAAATTATATCTCTATAAGAAAAAAAGACTAAAATAAAAGGGAAGTTAATAACTTCTATTGAGTTTCATTAGCATTACTATTTTCATTTTCTATTATAAAATTTAAAAAATTTACTAAACTTAATTATCAGCATGAATCAAAATATTAAATTATTATTTTATATAGATGGGATATATCCATTATATAATAATGTAATTATCAAAATTAAATAAACATAAGGAGAACTTATTAGCTAAAGGTAATTATCCAACTAAAATTTATCATATATTTAGTATTATACTTTTTGAAGTAATTATTGATATTTACTACTTATGTTAGACTTTATTCCATAGAAAAGAACCCCAGATCTTGCGTATCAACGGGATTTATATTATGTATTATTATTGTTGTTATTTCATCGAAAAGATTTTAAAAGTTTAAGAAACATAACATACTATACTTAACAAAAATTTTAATAACCCGACAACAAGATTTAAAATTTAGAATATTAACAAAATTGTTTACATGACAACATGTAAGTATTATCATAATTTTTTTCTAAAGACTTTAAAAAAATGTCTTTACATGCACACAGTTGACTAATCGAAAAGGTTTTAATACAATTTTGATATAAAGCATGATTATTTGGGCATTGATTTGGAGTTGTTGGGCCATGCCTTGTTTCCGATTAGCTTTACTAAATGGTACAATGTAGCCCCTCACTTCCGCAAGACTCGAACCCGACATCGATAGGTGATATCTGAGTTCGTGTCCCGCGAGGTGGCGAGCTAAAGCACTAAATCAATTAGAAATTGGTATAATTTTTTTTTAACCACAAACATTTTATGCGGAAATCGATACTCAAATTGGGCCCATTTCATTCATAAAATATTTTTAATCTACACAATAAAGTCAATAAAATTTTAATGCCATTTGGGCCTATTATAAAAACATAAGACTTATAGTCATAATTTCATTACACTTCAAAATCATTTATTAACATTTTCAATTTGGAATGTTGATACAATCATTACTGAAAACACAATCTGATATAAATACAAGAAATAAGAATGCAGACGTGAACTGATCCCGACCTCTATCCTTTACTTATACTGCAGGTATACTCCTGTTGGCCTAACATGGTATTCTTCTGATCTGAAAAATAATTGCAAATTTTGGGTGAGTTTTGCGAACTCAATGAGTGACCATCATCGATGGCTCACCTAGTCACAT
>JANIPM010000009.1:8501307-8531098 GCA_027478405.1 Erythroxylum cassinoides
TTTTGACATTTGATAGTTTTTGGATGTTTTGTGATTGATATGGGATTTAAATGAGTTGAAGATGAGGATAAAGTCATGTTTAAGTGTTTAGTTGAAATATGTTTTGAAAATGGGAGAAATTGGATTGAAATTGTTGAGAAAATCTAGTTTCAGAAGGCTTTTGGGTGCTCGCATGTTGCGACGTGTTCATCGCACGCCGCGGCGCACGCAAGCGTGCACGCCGCGGCCATGCGAGTGCACTTGCCACGACATGGGCAAGTGTGCACGCCATGGCGCATGCGAGCGTACTCGCCACGACGTGGGCTAGTGTGCACGCCGCGGTGCACGTCGCGGCGAGCGTTTGGACTTCGCCGCGGCGTGAGTTCCCATATAGTATGTTTTAGTTTTTAAGCCATAACTTTTTGTACCGATATTCAATTGAGATAATTTTGGATTTTCCTGAAGCTAGTGAACGATTTTAGTGCCAATGGAGTTCTAATATTGGGGAAAGGCTGTGATAGGAATTTTTTGGATAATGCCGGAATGTCACGAAAATGCATAGTATATATTGTGAAATTGCTTCATGTGCATTAATCATTGTTTCAGATTGAAAAGTGTGTTAAATATGAGTGTTTATCTTGTGTTAGAGGCACTACTTGGAATATCAGCCCACCAACGTTGCCGAGACTTCCAGACATTAGCATGAAAGTCAGGTGAGTGACCTAGACGGTTCTCCAGTCATTATGTGTGTCATAAATATGTGATTATGAGTATGTGGAGAATAATGGTGGGATAGTGATTGATTGTGAACTCCGGATAGAAGTCCGGAGTAATGGTACAATATGTTATAGAAGTGTTAGGGTTATATGAGATTGTGATTGCGATCTCTATGTGACAATGGTACAATCATTTGTTTGATTGTGGTAATTTGGAAATAATTTTTGGTTATTTGCATACGAAAATAAAGTGATGAATTGTGGTACATGAAATTCATATAGGAATGCATTAATTGAAAGTTGATAGTTGTGACCGGAGTAGCTACCAAGCAAAGCTTTTTAGCTCAACGATCAATGAGCCCTTCAAGGGACAATTACAGAGCTTTCAGCTCAATGATTAATGAGCCCTTACAGGGACAGTTACAGAGCTTTTAGCTCAACGATCAATGAGCCCTTAACGGGACAGTTACAGAGCTTTCAGCTCAATGATTAATGAGCCCTTACAGGGATAGTTTCAGAGCCTATGGCTCAACGATTAATGTGCCCTTTTAGGGACAGTTCAGGCGCTCGGTCACGACACTGTATTAATTTGAAAAAGTGTTACATGTTGTATTTGATTTGGTATATTGGATTGAATGTCTGGAAAAATGCCATTTATTGATCTGAATATATTTATGGGTTATTTCAAATTGTGAAATTATGATAAATTGTGTTATGTTTGATATTGCATGAATTATAATGGCTGTTGATCCGAGTAGCCACCGACCAGAGCTTTGTGCTCAACGTGTGAAAATGAGCGTTGACCTCATTATTGATTAGATCCTCAGGCTCAATGTAGTAATAAACCCTGTATCCACTATCGGATAAGAGATAGATATTAATGAGCCCTTCAATGGGACAGTATAGGCACTCGGTCACAACAATAATAAATGGATAGTTAGTGTGATGTGTATGTATCAAATATGGGTGTGGACTTTCATAAAAGTGTGAGTGTGAAATCCTATGAAAGTGTATTATGAAATAAAGTTTAAATGTATATGAATTGTGAATTGTGAACAAATGGGCAGCAATGTGAAAACATGTCGTGTATTGATATTGTTGCCTGGATTGAGGGGACCATCGATGATGGTCACTCATTGAGTTCGCAAAACTCACCCAAAATTTGCATTTATTTTCAGGACTCGGAAGAATACCCCATTAGGCAACGGGCGTATAATGAACGCTGGAGTAAGATAGAAGAGGTCGGGATCAGTTGCGTCTGCATTAGAGAGAGGACTTTGGGATCATATTATGGTGTAATTTTTACCTGAGGACCCTTGTGGTCAATGTTTTATTGGTTATGTTTTTGTAAACTGTTTTCCGCATATTATGATGATAGTGTATGTTTGGTTCAAAAAAAATATTTATACTGTGATTTGAAAGAGTGATGTAGCACGCCACTCTCGCAGGGCATAGACTCGGATATCACCATCGATGTCAGGTTCGGGTCTTACAGGAGTGGGGTGTTACATGAAAGTTGGGTGAACTTTATCTCATACTCACTCGCATTTATATCCTCCTGTCTGAGATTTAAGAAACTCTCGAGAGGTGCTTCTTCCTGAAAACTTAAAAAAAAAGTCTCTTCATGACAACACAGGAGGCTTAACTTGACTATGGGGCATTGATTCCCACCAATGGAGTGCGTCCCCCTATAGCAACCTCACTGTATAATCTAACTTCTCCTCATCGGAGCACTTTATCTGAAGTAAGACTCTCTCTATACTCTTTAACCATGCTTCAGCTTCCTTAGGGTTGGTAGTCCCATTGAAATCACTAGCCCCATAATTGCAGAGCTTATCATACTATCCATTCCTCTCCACTGGAGCTTGCATCGTAACTTATGACCCTTAGCCTAGGGAATATGTGAAAGCCTGAACAAAGGCTTGAAAGAATTGCAGATCCATGAGGCTTACTTGAGCCATAAGAGGAGGACGAGGCAGTGGCATTTCATGTGGCACATTAGATGCCTCAGAACCAGGAGTAGAATGTGTCCTCACATCTTGTGGGATATAAGATTCATCCGTGCTCCCTTGGCGAGAGCAAGATCGAGTCATAGCTCCCTAAGTTCTCTTTCAAGGTGACATAATCACTCCTTCAATTTAAAACCATTTAAAAACTTTTAATTCATGTTTCATGTAAAACAACTTTAAATTATGTGAAACAATTCAAATCATAAAAACGATGCATGTTATTCATTTTAAACAATGCATGTGGTTCATTCAAAATGATGCATGTTCATTTTGAAATTCAAAGCTACCCATTTCATGTCAAAGATACCCCTAAACCTAGTCGCTCAGATACCATAAATGTTGGGCACCCCGCCCTTGCAAGACATGTGCCCGACGTCCTAAATGACATCTAAACTTGCATCCCACAAGGGAGGCATGCTCGCACCAGCCAGTCACTAGAAATACAAATATACTTCTTAAGTAAAATTGTAGTCAATGTATCTAGTTTATTTTTAAATAAGAATAATCTCATTTGGATCTCTATAGATCAAGATATTATTAAAACACTGAAGTCTGTTCAGTAAATAACCAATTCATGCTCTTCCAACTGATTCCCTCACTTTCTTTCCATCAATTTTTTCAAATCAAAGCTTAATGCTACCAATTTCTTTGGAGAGATAGAAAAATGTGTTAGGAATCTATTTTCGAGGTCGTATGATGAAGTTATGGCCAAAAGAATCAAACATGTTCAGATTTGGAAAACCTTTAGGGTGCATGATCTTGAATGTTGGTGAAAGAAACAAGGAAAAAATTGTTTGGTGCAATCATGAGGAATAAAGGTGCGAGTGCGAGAGTGTTTGGTGAGATCACACTTAGGATTTTTTGTAAAGGGCTAGGCCATTTGCACACTAGTGCGATCGCAAGAGTGTCTAGTGCAATTATACTTGGGATTTTTGGCCAAGGGTTAGGCAATTTGCACACTAGTGTGATCGCAAGGGTCGTGGTGTGACCTATTTTTGGAAAAAAGAGCATAACTTTCACTAGAGATGTCAAAATAAGGTCATTCTAGGATAGTTTCAAAGAAGACTTCTAGAACTACAACTTCCATGAAGACTGAGACAAGTTTTTTCCTCCAAAATCATCAAAATCACAAATTAATGTAGCTTTCCCTTATATACATCCTATGTAGCATCATTAACTTATAATGATAATATCTCTCAACTCTGATATCCAAAAATTTCATACTCTATGTGCTTGAAAAGTTAGAAAGATAAGCTATGACTTCTATGAAGACACCTTTGTCTAATTCAGCCTAGATTAATAAATTTTTTCCCCTGAAGTTAGAACACAAATTTTACCCCTATGAAAGAATTGAAAATGTAATGTACAATATGGAAGGTCATAAGCAAAACACAATCATATTTCATTATCATCAAAAGATAAGAGTTTTACAAAGATTTAATGGGCATTTCAAGCCACAATATATCAATGTCTCAAAGTCCCTAAATGCAAAAATACTTGAACAAATAGTACTTGATATGCGACTAAAGCCTTGTGTTTATGAAAATCTAGCTTAAAATACAAAAATATGCATAATTGGAGAGGTGCCTTGACTCTCTTTCACTCGATCTCTTACTCATCATCTGAATATGGGAAGGAGGATGGGGGTGAGCCTAAAAGCTCGTGAGTAACAAGTTTATAATTAGAAACAAGCAAAACCATTAAAAATGCCCCATGTCATACTCACTTTGTACCAAAATCCATAAAACGCATAGTTCCAAAATTCTCACATTATCAAACAATTCATAAGCAGCATAAGTCATGCATTCATCAAACTTTTCAACACATTCTAAACACATAATCACATAAAAAATAGTTTGGGTAGGTCCGTAAACAAAACATACTAACACATTCCCACATAATGGTCTTGTGTAGTCGTAAACAAGACGTACTATTGCAATTTCACATAATGGTTTTGCGTGGTCATAAACATGAAGAGTCCATGAAGGAGCTCTGTGCCATTAGCGGGCAAGCGGAGGAAGCCTTTAATAAATTCAAAGTGCACTTGATATAACATAATGGACTACCACAAACTCACATAATCATGTATTTCACATATTGTAAAAGTGTTGCCAATGATGGCACATTTTTGAAATATGATATCATAAACATAACACCTTTTTAAAAACTATTTTCACTTTCTTTCCATAAATTATCAACAAAGCTTATATACCAAACATATAGCAATTTCTCAAAGCATTTAAAGACCAATAAATTCACATTTATGAAGTATTTGAAAATATTAAATTCCATTTATTTGAAAGAAACATTAATGGCTTATTTACTCAATTATAAACATGAAACCCACTTTGAATTCCTTGCTTAAAAACTTGCTTAAAGATGCATCTCCTCTTGCTTCTTTTTCCCTTCTTGATTTCCTTCATAATGGAAAAAATTCCATTCAATAGGAATTCTAATTGAGAACCCAATCAAAGCATATTCACTAAATTGATTCTAAAATACTCAAACCCATGCATTTCCTAAGCTTCATGAACCAAAACTCTTCCAAAAATCCAAATGATTGAAAATTAGCTTACCTTAAGTCTTCACTAAATACCAAGATTCTTGGCTTAAATGAAAGCTCTTCTCTTCCTCTTTCTTTTTCTCTTTTTGATCAACTTCAAATTCACTTTTAAAAGCTAAGAAAAGATGAAACCCTACTTGCTCTTGCTTCTTTCCTCTCAAGAATCTAAACCTCTCTTCTTTCTCTCTTTGTTTTCGTTATTTCTCTTTTTTCTCTCCTATTTTCATTTTTCTGCCTCCAACAAACAAGACAACATTTTCCTCTTCCCATTCTACCCTTAATGGGTGCTAAAAGTCTACTTTACCCTTTATTTAATACCTTATAACTTTAATGCTTAAGTGACATACCAAAAATACCCTTTATGCATTCTTACTACTTTTAATTCAACTAACCCATGAAATAAATCCTACTAACATAGACATAATAATTAACTCCAAAAATTCACCAATTAAAACCTCATAATTATTTAAATCATGCTTAACTAACGAACAAAATTTGGGGGCCAACACTGTGAAAATTAAACAAAACCTAGAAAATACAGAATCAAACATATGCCATTATATGTAGTAAATCAAAACATAAATAAGATATGTATAACTTTCCTGATGATCTCCTTCGTTCTTTAATCTCTTCACCACATCAGGTTGTTGTAAGCCACAACAACCAAGTTGGATCATCTTTGACGTAATCCACACGATGCTAGAAGAAAGGAACCTCCAAGGAAATGGCAGAACACACATCAAAACGACACAAAAGTGTTAGTTTTTGATGTGTGTTCATGAGAGAGTGTTTGTAGAGAGTGAGAGAAGATGATAAACACTTCATCAAAAATCTCTCTATTTTCACACAACATTTGCATGAAAATTGGTGTTTTTATACCCTTTGGCCTTCCTCCAACCTCTAACATCAATGCAGAGAGTTAGTAGGAATTAAATGGCCATTGATCCCATTTAATATGCATGTAAAGGGTAATTTTGTCATCTTGCTTAATAAGCAAGATTCACATATGTCATATGATTCACATTCAAATGACTCTAAACCACCAAAGTTGTGTAGCTTAGTCATGCATCTCTCATAACTTGGATCCCCATCTAAAGCCATTTTACTCATTCTTCGCATTTCCAATGCATGTGACCCATTAGGTTTCCGGTTATATTGACCACTTGAATTAACACTTAACTTAAGCAAGTCATGAGTGGTATCTAGCAACACATCATGAACTCTAATTAATTGAAAAGTCAGTGGTTTGACTATGAACCCTTCCGTAGACAATGTTCCTATGCAATTCTTCCTTTCACCATCTATACCCCACTTGGTTCAGAGTATAATTAAAGTGTCAACTACCACTAGACTGACTACATCACACCTAGCCCAAGTGATGTTAGTTCTTATCCACGAGGCTCATTACTTAATTGGATATGTCACTGAAGACTATCTTCATGAAATTTCCACTCTGGCTAAAGATTCTCGAGTAATGACCCCAACAAGAGGCTGTGGGTATCATCTTCTTCTACTAGGAGTGGTGAATCCTTTGTTGGCTACTCTATTACCTTTGAATACCTCAAGTTGTACCCAATCACCACCCTCTAAACAACCTATGAGAGGCAATGAGAAATTGAGTCAAAGGACAAGATCAGTATCCAATATATCCTTGAGCACATCAAATCTAAGGATATTTGCACCATTACTATGATGAGACTATCATTGACACTAGAATAAGTTATCCATATGATTGTCTCATAGTAGGTCATCCAATGTACTTACTACTCTTAGTAAGCATCCACATGTTAACTCTAAACAACTCATGTTTATAGCTTATGAGATCCACTGCTTGATTTAATCAAGGAGTATAACATGTGCTAGTTTGTCCGGATTAATAATGTCCTGTCTTATTAGTCCTATGACTAGGGATAATTTAGATACTAATATAATTACACATGATAGGAATCTTATTATCATGATCTCATCATGATTTCCATTATGCTATGTAATGTATCAAGGACTTCATTAATTTGATTTAAGATCATTATCAATTCATAAAGAACATGAACATCAAATTAATGAAAATGCCTTTTTGTTATTCATAAAGATTTTTACAATAGGTGCTAAAGGCGATTGCCTTTAGAGCACTTCTCTAACAATATGTCCACCTTAAAATGGAGATATAGTCACTCAGTGTGAAGAATACCATGCCTTAATTAAAACTATACATGACTTTCATACATCTAATACCACGTATATAAATACCACCATATATATATATATATATATATAACTTATAAGTGACATGTTCATCTCTAAATGGGAATACCATTACTCAGTAAAAAGAATATCATAACTTAATTAAAACTATTAGAATGTCATACATCCAATATTATAGATATGTAAAAAAATACCACCACACTTATATAACAGGTAAGTAACATGTTCATCGTAAAATGAGAATACCATCACTAAACATATATTATGCCTTCATACATTTAATATCACACTTATGCTAAAAAAAATACAACCACCTATATATAACAGATAAGTCACAAGTTCACTTTTAAATGGTAATATCGTCAATCAATATGAAGAATATCATACGACACATATCATCCTCACATATCAATCCTTCATATCCAATACCATGATTTTGTAGAAAAATAGCACCACCTGTATATAACAGATAAATCACATGTTTACATTTAAATAGGAATACTGTCACTTAGTATGAATACTATGCCCCAATAAAAACTATAACAAACCTTCTTACATCAAAGACCTTGCTTATGTTCAAAAATACCATCACCTATACTTAACAAATAAGGCACACATTTACCTTAAAATGGGCATGGCATCACTTAATCCAAATAATACCATATTTTAGTTAAATGTATACAAAAAATTCATACATCTAATACAACACTTATGTAAAAAAAAGTCAACCACTGATAAGAAATGTCACTTGTTCACCTTTAAATAGGAAAAAACCTCATTTAGTATGAAGAATAACATGATTTAGTTAAAACTATACAAGACTTTCTTACATCTAATACCACAATTATATTATAAAAATACCACTGCTCATTACAAATGAGTCATACATTCACCTTCAAATGGCAATACCATTACTTAGTGCAAAGAATATAATGCCTTAATTTAACCAATGCAAAACCTTTATACATACAATACCATAATTATGTACACAAAGTGCCACCAACCTTTTAAAGATAAGTGACAAGTTGACCTTAAAATAAAAACATCATCACTCAATATGATGAATACCATGTCTATATTAAAACTATACAGGTCCTTTATATATTACCATGCTTATGTTCAAAAAGTTCCACCACCCATTACTGTTAAGTCATATTCCTACCTTAAAACGAGAATACCATAACATAGTATGAGAATAACATGCCTCTGTTAAAAAAAATACTAGACATTCATATATCTAATACCACCATACATAGCAAATAAGTTACGTATTTAAGTTTAGGAATACAATCACTTTAATATCAAGATATCATGTCTTAGTTCAAATTATAATAGATGTGATTACACTTCGTACAAAAAGTTCGTAAAAATTTTAAATATTGTTTTATACAAAAAGTTCATAAAAACTTTGTATATTGACTTAAGATTAAGAAACAAGTGTAGAAAGTGGGTTTCACATGTTAAATAATGCAAACCTTAAACATGAAGTACATAAATCAATACGTGCTTAAACACCATATTGTGCCATTAAAGGTTGTATTTAACATTGTCAACTGCATAATAATATGGTCTATTTGAAATTTAAGAGGAATAAACAATAAGTACATAGATTAACACATAATTAAGTTTGAATTTGTGTTCATTAAAGGATTTGCTCAACATTGTTAATTACATGATCATGAACTGTATCATATTCATTGTATAAAATTTGTAAAAATAAATGCTAATTACAAAGATTGACACACTAATTTTATTAACAAAAAATATAAAGGACATAGATTGTTTCATAATTTTGTGCTAAACTGTGTAGCAATAATGTTTTGTTGGACAATGTTTACTATATAGTTGTGTTTTTAATTGTATTGTTGCAAGAAAAAGTTAAAGCCATCATTTCAAAAGACACGGATTGCTATGTGCTTGTTTAGAAAATCGTGTTTTTTGGCAGATTTAAGAGAAAAAAGGAAGTTCATTATTTATAAATCTTCCTTGAGAATATTCATAAATAAGTATTCATGTCTAATACTATATCTAGATTATAAAATTTTCATTATATAAGGGCAAACATGTAATTTACTTCAAATGGCGATTGAATAGCTCCTAGCATCTAGTTATTTCATTTACACATCACTTAATTCTCTCACAATCATTCTTACACATTTTTTGTTAGCTAGTAAAAATAAGTTTTTGGGAGTGTTAACATCCTCTCATTTGAAGAACTAAAGTTGAAATGGTGAGTAGTCAATATTTTTCCCATTTGGTTAACTTTGCTAGTGGCCATTTACATATGTATACATTATTATTGTAATACATGTCTTTATGTATGGAGATGTTAATAGTTTTGTCTTTTTGGTTTGTGGTTTCCACAATTGATTGCTTGTTTTATGTTATACTGTAAGTATATGAGTCTTATATTGTAGTACAACTAATATTGATCCCATGAGGATTAGATATAGTTATATAATAATTTGAATTACACTTTGTCTAAGGTAAAAAAGATTGAATTAGTTGAAAATTAAATTAAACCAATAAAATTTGATGATTAAACAAGTAAAAGATAAAAATGAAATTGAAGTGACTCAAAGGTAGAAACTTAAGGATTATTTTATCCTTGTTTTGTCTTCTATTCACCTTGTGAATTCAACTATGCTTGATCATAGATATCTAGAGGTTTTGATTAACCTCTCTTGAAATCTAATCCAATAATCCTAATAGAAGTAGATAAAAATTAAATTGCAATCTCTCCGTTTCTCAAAAATACTTTTAACTACTCAATTGGATTTGAAGCAATCCTAAGGATAATTAACTCACAATTAAGATCTCTCTTCGATTGGTTATTAACATGATATTTGTAAGTCTATTAAGGTACCAACTTGAAGCCTTCCAAAAAATTTCAAAAGCTGGAGTTGATCTTGATGTTTCCACTTTTGATCTTCTTATTTGTGATGTGTGTTGATTGCAAAACCAATTCACTAGTTTTACTCTCAAAATTGTAAGTATACGGGGTGTAACTTGTGGTAAAGAACAAATATCGATCCCTCAAATATTGTGTTTAGACACTACTTTATTTAGGCTGCTTCGTTTAAGAACAAATTTTAATGAATATAAACTGAAAAATTAAACTGAGTCAAACAACTAACAATGAACAAATGATAAAGCAAAAGTGCAGAAAATTGGAATTCAAGATTTAACAATTAGAGATCACTTTTTCCCTATCTTATCTCCTCCTACCTTGTTAATTGAATTGTGCCTCACCTAAGATGTCCTAATGTATTAACTACCCTTTATCAAGGTGTAATTAATTGTCCCTAGCCAAATTAAATGGAAATGATTAAGCAATTTCTTTATCTACAAAATAAGTCCACCAATTCAACTAGTTTTGAAGTTATCCTAGAGGTAATCAACTAATTAGCCAATATCCTCTCTAACTAATCAATTAACTTGATGAATGTAGGTCTATATAGTGCTAATTCTCATTGTATAACCCTACACAATTTACCCAACTCAATTTCTTAACATACTGCAAGGTATAAGCTCAACATTCATCAACAGCATCATTCATTCAAATCAACAAAGTAGGAGTTCAACAAGTAGTTCAAAAGTAATCTCTACAAATTACTCAGCCACTCATAATGTCATTAACATCCCCAATAACCAAACAAGCTGTTGGGCCCCAAATTTTCTTTATTTTATTAAGCATGAATTAATTAAATTTTGTGATCTTGCTAGATAAATTATTTTGTTTGGAGTTTAATTAGCATGTCAATGATTGGAGGATTTATTGCTTAGATTGATGGAATTAGAAGTATTAAATGGAGAAATTAAGATTAAGTTAGAGTATTATATGGTGTAAGTTAAACTAAAGAAGTAAGAATGTATAAGGGAATTATTGGAAGATCACTTAAGGTTAGAAGGCTAAGGTATTACATGGAAGGTCATAGTGGACTTTGCTCATGCATTAGGGTAAAAGTGAAAGAAGTAAATGTAGTCTTGTATTGTAGAGGAGCAAAAATCGTGAATGAAGGAGGAGAAAGAAGAGAAAAAGAGAAAAGCTAGAGTTTTAGAGATTCTTGAAGAACTTGAAGACTTTGAGGTTAAAACAAGTAAGTATAAGCATTAACCCTTCTTGATTGTTGGATGAAGCACATCTAGGGTTAGTTAGAAGTGAAAGCAAGGTTGAATGTGGGTAGGAAGTTATTGATGAATGGTTTATGTTAATGTTTTATTATTTGGTTAATGATCAAGAGTAGATTATGAATTGGTTTGTGAATGATTTTGGGTTGAAAATGAAGTAGAAAAGATGGGTTAATGTTAAGATGGGTTATATATGGAAGGGGGGAAGTGAAAAGAGGAAAAATGTAGCAAAAAAATGTCTTTGGAATGGGTTTCTGGAAAAGTTCGCTGCAACGAATTTCTGACTTCGCCGCAGCGAACTCCAATTTTCCTACACAGATATGTTTTCGTATTTTGGGCATAACTTTTGATGTAGATGTCCAGATTGAGTGATTTTTGATTTGGTATAAACTAAAGGCATAGGGATACAAGTTTGATGAGGAAATGAGTCTAAATTTAATCTTTAAGAATTTCAATTTTGGGAGTGAATTTGGGCATAGAATTTTGTTTCATGCATAAGGATAGTCCAAAATTGTTTAGGTAGTAACTTTCTGATTATTGAACCGAATTGAATGGAATTTTAGTTATTCTTCAATAAGGAAATCAAGTGAGGCAAGTGAGGCAAGAGGAGTAAAAGGAAGGGCACATTTGAGCAAGTAACAAGCAAGGATGTCAAGGTGGGTTATAGTTTTATGATTAAGTAATAGGCCAATAATGTGTTCTTTCAAATGATGGAAATAAACTATTTCAACTACTTCATGAACATGCTTTATAACTCTTTGAATGCTTTGAAAAAGTGTTATGTGTTTGGTATGAGCTTATTGTATTGATGATTTATGACAAGAACATGAAAATGATTTTTGAAAAGTACTATGTTTGAAAAATATCAAGTTTCGAAAATTTGCCATTTTGAGCAACAAGTTTACAAGATTATGAAATACATGTTATGTGGGTTTGGTTTGGACCATTCTGTTGTCAAGTGCACTTTGACTAAAGGCTTCTCTTGCCTGCCCGCTAGTGGCACGAAGCTCCTTCATGGACTCCCTCATGTTTATGACTACACAAAACCACTATGTGATTGTGTTAGTTCGTTCTGTTTACGTCTTCACAAGACTATTATATAGAAATGTGTTAGTTCGTTCTGTTTATGGACCTTCCAGACTATTTGATGTGCATATGTGCTCATGATACATTGACAAGATTGATACATACCTGATTTGCATTATTGAAAATTTGGTTGAGAATTTGAGAAATATATGCTTTGTGACTCAATGCGAATTTTTGTTACAATGGAAAATAGATTTTCAATGGTTTTGCTTGTTACTAGTTATAAAATTGTTGTCCACGAGCTTTAAACTCACCCCCATTCTCCTCCCCTTATTCAGGTGATAAGCAAGAGATCGAGTAGGTTAAAAGTACGGCATCACTTCGATTAGGTTTATTTTTGTGTTTGAAGTTATTTTTGTAAAGCAAGGCTTTAGTTGCATTTCGAGAAATTCTACTTTTGCAAACGATGTATTTTTGGTTTATGTTGCAATATGGTTTGAAATGCCCATTAAAGCTTTGTAAAACTCTCACTTTTGATATTAATGACATATATGTTAGGATTTGTCTATGAATTTTCATGTTTTCATAAAGTATTTGGATTTTTAGAAATTGCATGTGTTCATGTATAAGTTCAGCTTGTTTTGGGTTTGAATTGTTGAAGATGGTTAAAAGAAATGTATGTTTGCATTTGGTATGATAGGACATGAGTTTTTGCCGCGGCAAAACTAAGAGTTCGCCACAACGTAATTAACCCGAAGCTTTTTATTTTCGTTGGCATGGGAAGTTCGCCGCGACGAGACCAAATGGTCGCCGCGGTGAAAATACAATTGCAGATTCGCCGCAGCGAAAGTTAAATCGTTCACCGCGACGTAAAATTCCCAAGAGGACCAAGGAATTTTCCTGCATATGTTCACCATGGCGAAGCCATTGCTTCCAAGGAAGTTTTCTTCTCAATTTTCAACTTCTAAGCCTCCCTCCACGCTCAAGCTACATGATCCCATGTCTGATGTTGGGCTCCACAAATGGGATCTAATACATAGTGTGAATATTACACTGACAGAAAAATTAGGATAGGTTTTTAGATTAACTTGGATCTAATACCGTGAAGAATTATGTGGCATAATTTCTTTATCTTTCTTATTCACGTAAAGGAGGAATATATACACAGTATATGAACTAACTTGTTGAAGAAGAAGGAGCTAAATAAGCAACAAGATAATTACAACTAATTATGAACAACATGAAGAACAAAATATTTACAACTAATTACGAATAGGATAATTACAACTAATTACACCAAAAATATCCCATTAAAAATCTCGTAAGAAAGAAGTTTTATATAAAAAAATAAAAACTATAAATTTTTAATGATTTAAAAGTTTAAGGTTTTAAAAAGGGTTAATCTTTAGCCACGTACAATATGTCATATTATGAATCTTTTCCCAATTTATTTATTTTGTATTTTATTGATATACGCTTATTTATTTGAAATTGAAAGTATTTTGAGTTAATATACAAATAAACATATGTTTTACGATGTATGTATTTATAAAAATATAGATTGTATTTTACTATTGGTATTTGTATTTAGAATAATTTATATTTGATTTCGATTTTTTGATTATTTATTTGTGCAGAAAATAGATGGGCTATGTTTTGCGAGGATGTGCCAAGGTGGCTCAACGCAGCGTGTGTTTTTAAAGGAAGTCACTTGGCAGTCATGGTACTCAAAATATCTGTGCCTGTCTGGGTAGCGCGTAAAAGATAAAAGAAAGCGATAACAAATCCTGTGTAAAACCTCACCCTCTCCGAACCTCAAGCCTTTGTCTAAATGCAGACTTCTCTATCCTTGTTCCCGTCCTCCAAACTCCCACGGATTGTGCCATTTCGCCACCCATCAATTCCATCAATTACTCACCTCCAATGCCCTCTTGAGACGCAAAACCATCATAATCTCTTAAATTGGGGTCCACAACCCAAAGCAACCTCTGGTGGCTATCTTTCCACCATTAGTCGAGCAATTGAGGAAGAAGAAGAGTACAGAAAAGCCCGTTCCGCAGTCTCTCGTAAATGGGTTGATTTGGAAGGCTATTCAATCGAGGGACTCTCGGTTGGTGGGCATGAAACATGTGTCATAATACCCGAGTTGAAGTGTGCTTTTGATATCGGGAGATGTCCTTCAAGAGCTATCCACCAGAACTTTGTCTTCATCACCCATGCTCATCTCGATCATATTGTCAGTTTTCTTCTTTTATTTGCTCTTCTTATTGCATTTTTGATTGCTTGTTAACATGAGACTTTCTTGTTGTCCCATGTTCTTTGGTCACGGGCTATTAAGAATTTCTTCTTGAAATTGGTTAGTTGGTATCTGTGAGGATTGCAACCCCAGATGTGCATCAGCATTTTGTTGGATCTTTGAAATTGACTGAAAAAGTTAATCGAACTGATAGACACTCATACTTTTAGAAGCCTATAGACCTGATTGTTACAAGTGTAAGTTCGGTGATTGACTTGACAGGCATCCCTAAATTTTGAAGTATACCTTAAAGATATGGGTAGAGTGCTACTAGTGAATGGGAATGATGTGCTTGGTCTATTAGCCGTGACATCTTTTGATCAAAAGCAGTTCTTGCTGATGAACTGAAGGATTTCCATATTCAATGCATTTTTAACCGTTATTTTAACTCTTAATGAAGTTCACCTTTTTATATGTATTAATAAAATATAGTCGTCGGACTAGTGTTGAAGATAATTTTAAAAATTTAATGAGGAGAAATGCAATAACAATTTAAAAATCACATTAAAAACCTAACTCAATTAATTAGGTAAATACAATACTAAATGTAATAACAATTTAGGACAGAGAGGATTTTCTTAAAATGAGAATGTTAAAAGGTCTTTAGAAATTAAAATACTAAGTAATTATCATTGCTTTTAAAAAATTTAATCGCTTTCATAATTTACACTACCTTCAAAAACTTAATTTAACTAATCAAAAATACATCAGATAGAATGTCATAATAGTTAAAATTCTGAATTGAAAATATAACATGAAGATATTAATCTAAAATTACTTTATTGAAAGTATAACATGAAGGTATTCCTCTAAAATTAAACATTAAAAGTAAATATAAGTAATTATAATTTCACTCAAATGTTTCAATTGTTTGCAAAATTCTACCAATAAACTTAAGATTTAGTATTAAATGAATTGTTAAATATAAAATCTAATATATTAATTAGTTTTGAGGAATATGATTGATAGAAAAATAATATCTTCTTTGTAAAGTAATAAAATTTATTTACTTGGATAACTTGTGACTTTTTAAAATTATATAAAATATGATGATTTACTCTATTTTGATGCAAGTTGTTGTCATAATAACTTTTGTTTCTGGCTTTTTATATCAGTATGGAAGTATACTATATAATGTATTAATAAATATTTTTTACCTAATAATAACTTTTTTTTATTTTTTCCTTCTAATAGATGCATAGTTTATTGTTGTTCAAATCACCTTTGAATTACATTTTTCAAAATATGAAAATAGTTACATCTTATAAACTCTTTTAAATGTAGTTTCTGTACTAAAAATCATATTTTTCTATTAGAACTCTTATAAACTGACTCTTCATATATCATTTATTTTTTTACAATTAAAAACATCCTTGCTTTTTCCCTGGTAGAATTCTAGTGTAGTTATAAAATTGGTTTGTTGTTGGACATTTGGTCTAAATTGGTGTCATATATATCTAACTCAGGGTGGGTTGCCAATGTATGTAGCCAGTCGTGGCTTGTACAACTTGAAGCCTCCCACAGTATTTGTCCCTCCTTGCATTAAAGAGGATGTTGACAAATTGTTTGAGGTTCACAGGACCATGGGCCAAGTGGAATTGAATCTTGACTTAGTTGCCTTGGATGTAGGTAGGTCCTTATAGCTTTGTTGATTTTGTTTTCATAAGTGTTATTACTGATCCTTTTAAGCTCAAATTCAGGTGAAACATATGAATTGCGGAACGATATCGTCGTCAGACCATTTAGGACTCACCATGTTATTCCAAGCCAGGTTTGTTTTCGAACATTTTTTACTTTCAAAAAGTAATAAGAAAGGTGAATATGTAATTAGTACTAGTGAATAGCACTATGATGCAAAAGAGTTTACAGTTTGTAAACAAAATAAAAGAGGACAAATTATTCAATCACAAGTTTTAATTTTGTGAAATGAAGAATGAGAATTGTAAGCGACAGCAAGGGCAACGAGGACTGAAAATTGACTGGAAGTTACTTTATGCTAAGTTTTCTTATTAGATAGGGAATAATATAAGTTAGATATATTGTCCTAATTTGTTTAGGAATTAGGCTTATTTAACAATAAAGAATCTTATTTAGAATAGTATTCAATTTTTTAGGAACCCTTTCCTACTAGAATAAGGGTTCTAAAAGTTTCTATAAATATTTGTTTACTTAACCCTTCAAGAATAAGATATCCTGAATTTTTATTTATAACTTGAGTTTTCAAAAGGGGTGATGCTTTCTTCTAAGAGTGATTCTTAGACCCCAAGAATGATTCCTCATTCCTGCCTTCCATTACTTGTTTATCTCACTAAATTTCAACAATCTTAACCTGAATTCCGGCAACTAAATTCCTATATTCCAGCCATATCAAACTTTAAAATTCCAGCTAATCTAGACCTGAAATACCAACTTAAGCTAAAATTCGGATCTGAAATCTGAAACTCCAGAAGCCTACAATTCTCAACAGTCTATATTTCCCAATTTTTGTGAGTTTTAGTTACTAGTTGATATTTCTTCTATTTTTCCTATATCAATTTGGTATTAGAGCTTTGGTTCACGATGGTGACACGTAGCAGAAGGACGTATGGAAGAAAACTCAATGACCAAGGGCGAAATGAAATACTTTTGAGAATTATCGGACCTTAATGGCCCTCAATCACAAGGTGCTTCAAGAACTAATCCAAAAAACAACACTATATGACAGACTACACTTGATGTTGACAAGAAGAAGAGGCTGACATTAATCAATGGTGAGTGGCATTAGGAAACCAACACCTACCAAGAGATCCAAGGCAATGAAACCAACTAGTAGCACTTGGAGAGTGCATGAGAGATTTTAGAGGCCGTGATAGAGTTGAAACACATTATGTAATTGAGAATATTGCCAAGAAAGTTCATGTTGAAGCCCCTAGTTTTGCAAGAAAGATTGATCCACACTTGTTTTTGGGCTGGACAGTAGTACTGGAGGACTTCTTTGGCTGGTACAACATGTCAGAAGATCAAAAAGTCTAATTTAGAAAGATGAAGCTAGTTGGATATGCTAAAATTTGGTGGAGATTAATAGAGGACAAGACTTTTAAAAATAGGCTAACTACCAGTTGTTGATTGAGAAGAGATAAAGCTAAATTTATTGTAAAAATATTTACCATTTCATTATCAAGATCTACTCACAATATTTAGGCAAGGGATTATGTTTGCAACAGAGTACACAGAAATATTTGATGAACTCTCTATCCAATGTGAACGAACAGAGTTGGAATAACAACTTAAAGGGAAGAAGTTCAGATGGAGCTAACAATAGGATTTGTAGCCTTAAAGATGCATATAACTTGGCTTTAAGAGCACAACAATAACTAGGATAACAAGTAATCAAAAAGTTTCAAAGTCAAGCCTGGAAATTCAATATGAAGAGAACTCTGAGTGCAAAATTTTAGGCCAACACCTAATACTTAAAATTTTGCATCACAAGAAAACTTTAAAGCTTCTCAAGGAGCTGAACTTAAAGGTAAAGCTATGGCTAAGATTGGGACAAAGGGAGGTAGTAGTTACAAGAAGTGTTTTCAATGCAATGTGAGGGACCATTTTGCTTATGAATGCACTAACAACGATTTGCATGTGATGGAAGAACAGGAGGAAGAGTACGATGAATATGTTTGTGAACATGAAGCTGGAGAGGAGTTAGAAGGAGGCTCCAGTGATGAACAAGTTGGTCCTACAAATCTTAATATAGTGAGATGCATACTTACGACCCCTAAGGCAAAAGAACAAAAAGAATAGATTATCTTTACTCAAGATAGATGTGGAGATAAAGCATGTAAGCTTATCATTGATGGAAAAAGTAGCATGAATGTGGTATTAGAGACCATGCTGAAGTGATTAAATTTACTTTCAGATAAACATTCACATCCTTACAAAGTTGCTTGGGTGGATGATAGCATTATATTCATTGCTCGAAGGTGTTTGATGTCTTTCAAATTAGGAGTGTGGTATGATTTTATTCCTATGAAAGTATTTTACATTTTATTTAGTCAACCTTAACTTTATGATTATGATGTGCAGCATTTTGGAAAAGTTAATACCTATCAATTTATGTTTCATGGAAAGAAGATAATTTTGAAGCCTACGAAGGTTGACAAGGTAGAAGAGCAAAGAGAAAGTAACAAGGAACTTATAGATGCCAAGAAAAAGTCTCTTAAAATCTTGAAGGAGAGAGAATTTGAAGCTGTTAGTAAGGAGAAAGAAATTGTGTTTTCAATGATAGTGAAGGAAGTAATAAAAACAAGTAAAGCACCCCGGACTTTACTAAAAGAAGTGGGTGAATTGTTGACAAATTTTTCAGACCTTATACCAAATGATTTATTACATGAGTTACCTCCTTTACGAGATGTTCAACATGTTATCGACTTGAACCTTGTTTCTACTGTACTAAATCTTCCGGCCTATCGCTTAAATCCTATTGATAATGAAGATTTGAAGAGACAAGCATAGTTGTTGAAAAAAAGGATTCATTCAAGAAAGTCGTACGTAGTTCTAGCATTATCAACACCTAAAATAGATGAAAGTTGGTGAATGTGCATTGATTTCTAGGTGATAAACAAACTTATAATAAGGTATAGATTTCCAATCTCTCACCTCAATGACATTTTAGATATTTTGACTGTAGGTACAATTTTGACCAAGATAGGTTTATGAAGTGCGTACTGTCATGTTAGGACCAAAATTGGGGATGAATTGAAAACAACTTTTAGGAGTTAAGATGGGCTTTATGAATGGTTGGTGATGCCATTTGAACACGCAAATGAAACTTTTATGAGGTTGATGGATCAAGCATTTTGACCATTTATGGACATATTTTTGGTGGTATATTTTGATGATATATTGATATACATCAAGACTAAAGAAGATAACCTATTAGATCTACAACAAGTCTTAAGAGTTTTAAGGGAGGACAAACTTTATATCAACTTCAAAAAGTGGTCTTTCATACAACTAAGTGCTGTATTTTTTTGGGTTTTATCGTATCCTACCGAGGAGTTCAGATGGTCGCAAGAAGATTAAGGCCATCCTTAACTGGCCTATTCCAAAGGATGTGCGTGAGACAGAAATTTTCAATGGCTAGCAACATTCTATAGGCAATTTATTCATAATTTCAAGACCACAATGGCATCTATTAGAAATTTATGAAGAAAGAACAATTTAATTGATCAAAGGCAGCAATTAAAGAATTTGAAGAAATCAAGATGACCAAATCTCCTATTTTACAGCAACTCAATTTTTTCTAACATATTTGAAGTTACTTGTGAGGCATCTTATGTGGGAATTAGAGGCATACTCAGCCAAGAATGATAATTGCTTACTTTAGTGATAAGTTAAGTGAAAAGAAATCACTATATTCAACCTATGACAAGAAATTTTATTCAGTGGTACGTTCTCTTTAAAATTGGCGTCATTATCTCTCATATAAGGAGGTTGTTCTACATTTTGATTGTGAATCTCTTAAACGCTTTAAGTCCCAAAAGAACTTGATAAAAGACTTGCCTTATGGAGTGAATTATTGGAGCGTTTTAACTTGTTATTAAACATCTAAAAGGAGTTGAGAACAAAGTAGTTGATGCATTAAGTAGAAAGTCATTTCCTTAACACTTTGGTAGCACAAGTTTTGGGGTTTGAAAAACTAAGAAGAGAATATATTTTATATTGAGATTTTGTGATAATTTATTCAAAAATTGTAGCTGTATAAAAGGACAACTACTTTCCTCTTGTGATCCATGATGATTACCTTTTTGGAGGAAATTGACTTTGCCTGTCCAATGCTTCTATAAGAGAGTATGTGGTTGGGAATTGCATGGAAGAGGCGCAACAAGTTAATTTGGAAGAGACAAAGCCATAGTAATGGTTGAATATCACTTTTATTGGCCTTCTTTAATGTGGGACGCATCTAAGGTCATATGGTAATGTTGAATATGTCACTTTGCTAAAGGAAAGAAGCAAACTTTTGGATTAGAAACACTGTTACCTGTGCCTTATGAATAATGGTAGGACATACGTATATATTTTGTCTTGGACATTCTTAACTCTATAAGAGATTATGATCCTACTTTTGTGGTAGTGGATAGGTTTTCAAAGATGAATCATTTCATTTCATATTCCAAGACTTATAATGCTGTCCATATTGCTACACTCTTCTTTAAAGAGGTTGTACATCTCCATGGATTAGCTTTAACTATCAATTTTTTATTATGATTTGAGTTTTTTTTTTTTTTTGGAGAACTCTATGGAACACATTACACACTAAGCCTTAATTTTTAAGACAATGTGACTAATTGGGACCTAATTCTTACTAATTGGGACCTAATTCTTCCTATGGTAGAAATTGTATACAACAGTAGGTTAACTGGTAAGAGTTCTTTTGAGATAGTATTGCAGTTCAACGGAGGAAACCTATTTATTTGTTTCCTTTACCACAAATAACACGAGTTAGCATTGAAGCTGGAAGTTTTGCACAACATAGGAGGGATATCTTTGATCAGATGAAAGATAACAACTAGCAACTTGACTTATAAAGAACATGCTGATCAGTATCGTCAATTACTGGTGACGGTAAGGATTTGTCCAAAGCATTTTCCAAAAAGAAAATACAAGAAATTTCATTTACTAAGTGCTGGATTTTATAAGTCTTCAAGAAGATAAGGGCTAATGCTTATGTTTTGGAATTACCAAAGCACATGAGAATTGGTCTTATCTTTAATGTTGCCGACTTAACTATTTATCATAGACATAATGGTATGCAATCTTCTATTGTTGCTCTAAGAATTCTAACCATTCCTCATCTTAAATAGGAGATGGAGGATAATCTTGATGAACATATTGTAGCAACAAGAACTGGTGGGTATAGATGATTTCCTATCAAGTACAAAGGAAGATCAATTTCTGATAACATGTGGATTTTAAAAACTAAATTTCATAAGTTGAATCCAAACTTATATGAGCAGTATTTGTTACATTCTATGTTAAGAACGACGTCAAACAATTCGAAGATAATTTATGCAAAAGAGCTTAGAGTTTATAAACAAAGTAAAAGATGACATATTAGTCAACCATAAGCTTTAATTTGGTAGAATGAAGAGCATGAATTGAAAATTGGCTGAAATGAAGTTCAGGAATTGAAGTGACAAGGCAATTGTGCTTGAAATTTGTCTAAAAAGTTACTTTATGCTAAGTTTTCCTTATTAGTAATACGTTAGATATGTTTTTCTAGTTTTTTAGGACTTAAGCTTAGTTAAAAATGAAGAATCCTTATTAGAATGAGACTCAATTTTGATATCTGAATTAGAAACTCTTTCCTATTAGAATAAAGATTCTAAGAACTTCTATAACTATATGTGTACTCAACCCTTCAAGAATAAGATATCTTGGGTCCTTTTCTATAACTTGTTTTCAATTAGAAAGTGTGATGCTTTCTTTTGAGAGTGATTCTTAGACCTTAGGAATAATTCTTAGTTCCTACCCTATATTACTGGTTTACCTCACTAAATTTCAGCAATTTTAACTCGATTTTTCAACAACCAAAATCCTAAATTCTAGTCTTATCAAATTCTAAAATCCCAGCTAATCTAAACTTGAATACCAACAACTTAACAACCCATATCTGAAATTTCAACACCCTAACAACACTCAACAGCTACTAGTTAACATTTCTTCTATTTGTCCTACATCACCCTAATATTTCCATTCTTATATAGCTTTTTACATGTAAGCATAGATGTTTTGCATGTGCTAAAATATTTGGCCATTTTAGGACTTGTAAATAACTTTCTTTTTTCCCTGTGACTCTCATAATCAAACAAAGAATATCATGTCTTTCTCCAGGGTTATGTTATTTACTCTGTTAGGAAAAAGTTGAAGAAACAATACATTCATCTCAAAGGGAAACAGATTGAGAAACTGAAGAAATCTGGTGTTGAGGTTGGTTTTCATAAACAGTTCCCTTTTAATTTCTTGTTAGTAAATAGTCATTCCTTTTTCGTTTTTCTTTTTAGATTACAGACGTAATACTGTCTCCAGAGGTTGCTTTTACTGGAGATACGACAGCAGATTACATGCTTGACCCACGGAATGCAGATGCTTTGAGGGCCAAGATTCTTATAACAGAGGTATAAATAACAGAGCGATAGATCATGGGCTCTACAATGTGACATGTTTTTCTTTGCAGCACCAGTTTTGAAATTCTTAAATATGTTTTAGTTTCAAAATTTTGTCAAAATGCAAGATGTGAAGTTGTGGTCCTTTTTCAGGCAACTTTTCTGGATGAAGGATTTACCATTGAGCATGCACGGCAGCATGGGCATTCCCATATGTTTGAGGTATGTAAGGCACTCATTTTCCCCAATGAATGTTATGATTAGAGAAGTTACATAATTGAAGTATGGATACTGTTTCTGTTTCATTCTTACTTTCTGAGGTAGGATTCTTGTCAAATTGCAGATTATGCAAAATGCAGAATGGATTAGAAACAAAGCAGTCTTATTGACTCATTTCTCCTCCCGTTACACTTTGGAGGTAACTATTCAGTTTAACATTTAACATTTTTCACCTTAATTAGGCAATGACTTGGGGATTGTGCATTAAGATTTAAAATAAATAGACTGTCCATGTATGGCATTCGTCCTCTACTGTGAAGTATGGTAGGAAGCCATGGTTTCCATCTAATCTGAAGTTAGCAACTTAATAATGTAATTCTTTTAAGAAAAGAAAAAGGGACTTATCATGTGGTCCAAAAGTTCTCGGGGTACTTAAAATGCCGTAACCTGTAGTGTATGGGGAGGAGAATATTTTCAAGTACTAAATAAGTTGTTTCTTTTTATGAAAATTTTGTTCCTTTTTCCTTTGCTACCAGGAGACTCGTTGATAAGCCTTATTCCTTCTTAGCACTGATGAATTATTTGCAAATTGCAGGACATACGTCAAGCTACTCTGAAGTTGCAAGGCAAGGTTTCAGCAAAAGTAGTTCCTCTAACAGAAGGTTTCAAATCAATGTACTCTTGAAGAATTCTAGGATCTATTTGCTTGGTTATGTAGGTGTTTGTGTGCACATATTTTTAATTTACATGTTAGATAGTGTTTTCTTCATGATTAACTCCGTCTTATATGATCTTATGATGTCTAGAGCAGAATTTTGGTAGTTAAAGGTGATCTGAAAGGCTGATACTACAAGAATATCAATCAATTGTAATGGTGTATTTGTCCAGTTTTAATTAAGTAGTGCAAAACTGGATAAAGATCTACGAATTTGTATTTACATGTGGGGATTTAGATATGATCTATGAAAATGGGTTTTACGTAACGCATTGGCTTCGTTTCTCAAAATGCCAATGAAGCCAAGTTTGTTGTTGAATATGATCTATGACACATTTTAAACTTGCCATTGTTCCCATAAGTTTGGAGACCTGGAATTAGGCTAGATAGAGTTAGATAGGAGAATAGCACACTATGGATTAAAATCCACAATATTCCTTTAGAATATTGGACTATAAAGGACTCAGGTCATTGGCTAGTTATATTAGGAAATTCTTTTTATGGACGAAACTATAGCGAAAAGGAAACACATTGGATTTGCCATGGTATATATATATGTGTGAAGTTAGATAGGAACTCCTAGAAGTCATCCCAAGAATGAGGCAATTCTCTAAAACACCATGGAAAGACCTAGAAGCCAACTAGCAGGTTGTCTATTAGAGGTGACTATGAGGAATTGATTAACTTTAAAGAGATCTCTATGCAGTCTCCTACCTAAGTTCTAATCCTACACACATTGCATAGCCTAACCCCAATTAGGTTGAGCAGGAGGCAATGCCAATTTTGAGTAAGGAATAGGAAAAAGCCATTTATATCCCATTACAATCTTCAACTATCACTTCATTTAAGGAACAACATGAAGTTGAGGTTTAGGTATTATGCACCATTGTCGGAAAAAATCCATAAAGACTAAACCATTAGGCCAATAAAGACTTGTCCTATGTAGGGAGGTTAGTGCTGATTAATTATCTTCTTAACTCCCTTCACATTTGCTGGCTGGCTGACTTAGGTCTCCCTAAAGGGGTTATCATGACAATAGAGAAGATTATAAGAACTTTCTATAGGGTGGTAGAGGGGAAGGAAAAATTTTAGCAAAGATTAAATGGAATGAAGTGTGTAGGACCAAGGAAGAAGGTGGACTAAGGATCCTTACTGCTAAAAGGCTTTGGAAGCTATTGGTGACACAAACTCCAAACTCCATGGTCAGGTTGGGTGCACACTTATATTCTTAAAAACAAGAGCATTTGGGAGCCAACCACTATTACAAGGCCTTCCTAATTCCTATCTCAAATCCTAAAAGCCTAGGAAACCCTATGCAGCAGTGGATTGGGAATGGTAGAAAGGCTTTTATGTACTATAACAACTAGAGTAATATTGGGCCCCTAATCCATTCACCATTCAGAGACCAACTCCATCAAGAATTTCCCTATAAAGGTTAGAGCGGAAACTTGGATAAGGAGCATAAATGGGGAAATTTTCCATCAGCTATATCCTAAACTATCCTTGGCTACAACCTCCAAATAGACACAGAATGTATTTATAAGACAGCTAACCATTAAAGACATGATCAGCTACCTCAATATTCAAAGACAACTACATCCTATGTAAATTAGAGGAGGAGATCATTCCCCATCTTTTATATGAATGTCAATGTACAGTATGTGTTTGGGACAAAGTAGAAGAATTTATCCATATGAGGAGAAGGCTTTTTGGTCTTCCCTCTATGGTGAATTGGCTAACAACCAGTTCAATTGAAGAGAGGGAGACTATTATTACATACTAGGGTATAAACATGTATAAATTATGGGTGGAAAGAAGTCATAGATGCTTTCAAAACAAGGAAAAATCTAGAGAGGAGTTATTAATAGAAATCAAACAGTGGTGTAGAGAACAACTAACCTATGGCAGAAACCCCAGAAGCAAACTCCCACTAATGCAAGGCGTGAGAAAAATCTCCATCGAATGCCCCAGAGTAGATAGGGTCCAATCAACTCACTCACCATTACCAATCAAGTTATGCTGAAACTCAAGTCTCCATCTATATAAAGAGAACGCAAACGTATACATACTTGGAAGCTTTCTATACATTATAACATTCTTCGGTCTTATTATTTAAGGCATCAATGTCAATGCAAGAGAAAGTTTTGAAACTTTGATTTTCTCTTATAGACCTAAAGATCCAAAACATTTTAGTAGGCTTATGTAAACTTCAATAAACATCATATAGTATGATATATGGGAAACAAAGTTCTCAATTGTCGCCATTTAAATAGTCATTAACCTACATTGAGTACTTGGAAAACACTCCACAAACTAGTTTCCCACAATCGAATATGCTATAATAAGAAATTAATGAAAAAATATACAAATTGCCCCCTAATATTTCCTAAAAAATTTTAGTTCCTACTCTTATGATGTCACGTTACACCATAACATTTTTAAAATAATATTGGTAGCACTATAAATCCTAATAGAGTTGAGTTTTTGGTACTTTCTAGTATCTGGGCCATCAATTTAGCCTATATGGCACAAATACGTAATTTTGACTCTCATTTAATGTGATCTTAAAAATGATTTCTTTAAACATTGAATAAAGGTGTGATTTAAGGTTTTAATCTTAATTAGCCTATATCATTACCATTGTTACCATATTTGTACCCTATATATAGTAAAATAAGTTCTATATTAATAACATTAGGGTGTAAAGTGGTGCCAGAGATACGATAGGGGCTTACTTATACTTTTTGTGAAACATTGATATGCAAATGACTTCTTTAGTTGAAATCAATACAAAGAGATAATATACTTATTCAGGAGAACCTTTAAAGGTTCCCCGTCAATCCCTTGTGATCTACTTATCTTGGATCTCAAACCCTAATAAAAAACTTACCTTAATAATTATTGACACCTAGAAGATCAACTTGACAGCTAGTAGCCCTTGACCTTGAAGTTTTAGTGGAACAATTTTTCAATAGATTCAAAGTACCAATCTTTGATATTTATGATGACTTGAAAAATCCTTTTTATCATATTGACATGCATAGATAAATTATAAACTTGTATAACATGATTGATATAGTAAAGTAGAAGGCTTTCTTTTTAATGTTAACATAAGTTGTATGATCATGGTTTCAAAGATGCACCCTACTTCAATATCAACCTTGCAACATCTCACCACTATATTCTATCACATTTTATGAAAAATAAGTCTAGGTGAAAATATTCAGCCTACCTAATCTCCATCACACAAAAATTTGGAAGAAGGTTTAGAGAATTCTTAATTTGAAGGGTGCGAAGTCAACAATAACTTTTACTCCTTATTTCATCCATCCAAGAAATTACCTATATCTAAAACATATTTTGAGAATTTGTTAATTTTAAAAGGAAACTAAATATGACTATGAGTTAATAAAGGCAAGCCGAAGAAAGAAAATAAAACGTGTGATTAAATGTTCTAAGAATTTATGGTTTGACCAAGAACTTAAAAATAAAATGTATAAAGATGCCTAAACTGTGCATAGGAATTTAAAAGTAGAAAAGTTTGAATTTTGATTTTAAAAATAAATTTGATTTATATAAAAATGAAATAAATTGAAGATAAAGGGACACAAAGAATGCAAAGACTTTTTATTTGAGGGGGTAAAAGAATCTTGAGGAATTTTTGGAAGAATTTTTTATGGGCTGACTACTTAAATTGAAAATAAAATGATTGAATTTATTATTTGTTGGGCCAGATTGATAAAGAAAAGGAAAATAACTTAAATTCTTATTGAGGTTTAAAATTAAAGATTTAAAAGGCCTAAATCTAATTTGCTAAGGGCCTTGAATCAAAGTGAAATGACAAGAGTAATATTTATAAAGAGTTTAAGAATCAAAAATTAAATAAAGGAAAAGAGGTGAAAATTAAACAATCCCAATAGGCTTGTAAGCTCATCTAAATTCCATAAATTAAATTAGGTGAAAAGACCAAAAAAACTCATGGGTCATTAATGCCTATTAAAAGTTCATATTTTGTCCTTAGAATTTTAGTATGTTTTTCATTTAAATTTCTATGGTTTAATTGGTTTATATCTTATTTTAGGTAAATATGGAAGAGTTGCTTGAGAAATGACATAGCTAACAAATTGAGGATTTTATAAGTCAAAACATGAAGAATACACTAATTTTTGTTAAAC
Organism: Erythroxylum cassinoides; assembly: GCA_027478405.1. Taxonomy (NCBI): domain Eukaryota; kingdom Viridiplantae; phylum Streptophyta; class Magnoliopsida; order Malpighiales; family Erythroxylaceae; genus Erythroxylum; species Erythroxylum cassinoides. The sequence goes on from JANIPM010000009.1 coordinate 8,529,480, forward strand.
ATGACCTAATACATGATCTTATGCTAATACATGTTCTTCGAAAAAATTCAAATTTGTAGAAAACTAGTTAAAGTAAAAGACAATGTAAAACATAGTTGATAACATGGACATATGTTAACCCAAGAGGACTTCACTTCTATTAATTTTGATGACATTCAAATAATAATAATCTTAGAAATGTATGAACTGATTTGATAAGTTTGTTAAGTATGTAGAAAAATGTAAGTAACACTTAGTCAAACCCAGAAGATGCGTGGTCAACACCAGACAATACGTCAGTAACAGACGATACGTTAGCACTAGATGAAGCGCAACAATAGACGATGTGTCAACACCATATGAAGCGCAATACATGTGCTAAGAAGGCTTCACACCCTTTCCCCATCATCCTGTCAGCTAACAAAGCCGAAATGATTCTTAGCGGTGGTGTCCTTCTATCCCCTCTGAAAGTAACCTTCTCATCGTTGCCCAGATCAAATTCCACCTCCTTTAGGCTACAATCCAGCTTCGCCCGATACTTCTCCATTACATCCATCCCCACAATGACATCTAACCCCTTCAGATCTAGAGGTAGCAGATCCACTACCAGTCTAGATCCGTCAATAAAGAGCTCACAGTCGCTAAATATTCGGCTTACAATCACATTCCTCCCTAAAGGAGTACTAACAAGCAAGAAGTTATCCAAAGGCACTGAATTCACACCATGCAAAATCATACTGGCAGAAACAAAAGAATGTGTAGAACCAGAATCAATTAAAACATATGCTGCTGAGTCAAATAACTGAGCCATACCCGTGACAACCTCAGGTGCAGCTGCAGCTTCCTCCCTAATCATGGCAAATACCCTTGCCTGTGCCTGACCCCTTGGCCTTCCTGGAGGAATAGCCTTCTTTGCAGTCCCAGAGTTGCCTACCTCAGTAACTGGCCTGGTCCCCACTGTTTCTGCTTGCCTCTGGGCTTGAAACTGTGACCCTTCCTATCTCGGTACCTGTGGACAATCCCTGATCATATGTCCCTTCTCTTCGCATCGAAAACAGGCTCCAAATAACTTTAAACACTCTCCTTGGTGAAATCTCCCACAATGCTCACACGGGGGGTTAGTGAACCTGCTCCTCCCTGTTCTTCCAGTGCCTCCCACATTAGAGGCTTGTCCTGATACTGCCTTAACCTGCTTGTTCCTGGTAGAGCCACTGCTACCCACTTCACTCTGTGTATGAAAACTCCTTGTGCTCCTCTCAGGCATTGGAGCACTCATTCCTTTCTTAGAGGACTGCCCCCTGCTCTTCCTCTTTCTGCTCACCTCCTGCTTAATATTCTCCAGCTTTTCAGCCTGGAGTACAGCATCCACCAATTGCTGGTAGTCACAGAAATTGTGGATCAAGACTTTCTCCTTGATCCCCAAGTGAAGACCTCGCTCAAACTTACGCCATTTATCTTCCTCAGTCGCCACAATGTTGGCTGCATATCGAGAAAGTTGTGTGAACTTCAACTCATACTCGCTCATACTCATGTCCCTCTGTGTGAGGTTCAGAAACTCCCTGGCCTTCTCTTGTACATAAACCCTGGAGAGGTACTTCTTCCTGAACACTTCCACAAAGTCTCTCCATATCAGTACCGGT
>JANIPM010000009.1:8859076-8870968 GCA_027478405.1 Erythroxylum cassinoides
ATTTTGGAATTAATATGAATGTATAAGAAAGTGTGTATGAATTGAGAATTTGTTTAGGGATAATTTCCAAGACAAGGAAACTTGTGGAGGTTTTGCATAAGTTTGAATAAATGTGTATAAGATGTAAGAAATGAGAATAAGAAAAGAAAGAAAAAAAAATTCATACCGGATCGTTGTTGTCTTTGTATTGTATTCATGGATGTCGGACATTTGTTATACTATTCGATTTGTTTCCGCTTTCGTCATTCGATTCGTATTTCTCCTTTCTTTGTTACCGTTTATTCGATTTCATTTCCGATTCATGTCTGCTTTCGCTTGATTATGTTTCCATTCGCTTTTGTTTCCTTCGATTTGCCTTCGGATTCGAATTATCCAATTTGAATCCGCTTTGGTTTCGGCAACTTTCGTTTCGTTTTCCAGTTGGGATCCGGTTCCCGAATCGGGTCCCAACAGATAGACCCATTCTCTTGAGTACCTTCATTTAAGTCATCTCTTTTTCTGGAAAATAATAGTCCAGTGCAGAAATCCTAGCCTTAACCCCCTGATGCTTGCATTCATTATACCCCCATACCATGTGTCCTAGACTTTACATCTTCTGCACTAAGCTTTTTTATAAACATCCTTCCTTTTAGAAGATATTTGGGATCACCATTGATGTAGATTACCAAAGAGGGAAATGAAATTGTGATTTTTTGAAACCAACCAGCAAACCTACAAAACAAAACTTTAGAAGAAAACAAACCAGAAGCCAAGATTTACCTTCTCTTAGTATTTGGGCAGAGTTGTTCCATAACTTGGAATATCATTTTAGTGTTAAAGTTCCCAACTTCCATGACCGTGTTTTTGAAGGTTTTGAGGTTTCTTTTAGGCCATAAGTTATTCATAATAACAGAAGAAGGATAATAAAGGTGTTAAGGTGTTAGAAGCCAAGATTTACCTTCTCTTAGTGTTTGGGCAGAGTTGTTCCATAACTTAGAAGATCACTTTAGTGTTAAAGTTCCCAACTTCCATGACCATGTTTTTGAAGATTTTGAGGTTTCTTTCAGGCCATAAGTTATTCACAATAACAGATAGAAGGATAATAAAGGTGTTAAGGTTAATGTTTTTGAAGTTTTGAGGTTGGTCGAACCAACTTAGAATGAATTGAAGGTTTATCAGGTTTGCAATGTTTATCTAAAAGTGGTTGAGGTAGTGTAACCACACTGATTTTGAAAATGAACATTCAAAAAAGAGGTGGTTGGTAGACTCATTATCTAAGGGACACAATGAGCAATGGTTAGGAACATAAGTATAAAGGAGCCAAACCCTTGTTTGTAGCTTATTTAGGAAAGCTAACCACAAGAAAAAGGAATCCCTTAGATTGGTACCTTTATGCCACACTAATTTATGCCACGATATTCTCGGATTAGGAGGTCTCATCAAACTATCTACTGAAGCATTAGTGTAAGCTTTTGTGGGGCTTGCGATGCATTTTAATTTATCAGGTTGGGATCGATCGGGTTAATTCATTAATGGCTCTAACATACTAATGGTCTCAATTGTGGCACCTTGCCAGCACCATTTATTGTCTCTAATAACATCGGCTACTTTTGCATTCATCGGAAGTTTTGATCCATTGATAACTCTAGAAGTTGAGAAATCCTTTAGGATACCTCTAGGATGCTAAGGGTCCTGCCATAAGAAAGTAGAAATATCATTTCCTATCTTAAATCTGAATTGGTTCCTAATAATATTCCTAACCTGAATAAGTTTACTCCAACTCTAAGAACTATTATTTGTTGGTTGAGCACTCTAGAAAATTTTCCTTCTAAGAATAATGGTATGAATCCACTTTACCCACAAAGCTTCATTATCATTAAAAAGAACCCAGATCCTTTTTCCTAATAAGACATTATTTCAAGTAGACAAATGTTTAATCCCCAGACCACCCTCTTTTTTAAGTCTACAGAGGTCATTCCACTTGACCTTTGCATGAGTTTTTTACACAACCTTCCCAAATCACAAGAAGTTCCTAAGTTTAGTCTCTATCTCTTTAATAATGGAGGAGGAAAGTATAAAATGGCTAGACCAATAGACCTGAAAGGTAGAAAGAATAGAAATTACCAACTGAAGTCTACCAGCATAGGATAGAGTTTTATAGGTCCATTCGTTTACTCTAGAATCAATTTTAATCAACAACAGGATACAATATCTCCTAGTCAACCTACCTGTTAAAAGAGATACACCTAGATATCTCATAGGGAGATTACCTCTTTTAAGACTCGAAATTGTTTCCATTTGAATGGCCATACAATCCACATCAGGAGATAGAAAGAACTGACTCTTGCTAAGGTTCACATCCAAACCAGAGAACTTTGAGAAAGGGTGTATGTAAGTAAGCAAAGTATTCACTGAAGTAAGATCAGCATGACAAAACAATAAAAGATCATCAGTAAACAAAAGATGGGAAAGTTTAAGAGCTTTACATCTCTAGTGGAATTTAAAAGTAGCATTTTATAGTACCAAAACATTCAGACTCCTAAAAAGAACCTCCATACAGATAATAAATAGGTACAGATAGAGAGGATCTCCTTATTTTAAACCTAATTTCCCACAAAAAAATTTAGTAGGAGATCCATTGATTAGGATAGAGTATGAAGGCGAGGTTACAAACTTTTCAGTCCACTTAATAAACATAGGAGGGAGTCCTACAACTAGGAGCACATTGGGGATGAAATCCCATTGAATAGAATCATAGACTTTTTCTAAATCTACTTTAAAAGCACATCTCCCATGCTTATTTGAAAGGTGGTAGTTCTTAAAAATTTCTTGAGCTAAAAGGATGTTGTCCCCTATATGGCGGTTTTTTATGAAAATACTTTGGTTTGGGCTGATAATGAGGGGCAATATCTCTCTAAGTTTATTAGCCATGATTTTTATGATCAGCTTATTAATCATATTACAATAGGAGATAGGTCTATAATCCAACACAGTGGATGGCTGATTCTTCTTATGAACAAAGGACATAAAAGTATAATTAAGCTCTTTAAGAAGCCTCCCATGTTGGAAGAAATCCTGGATTGCTCTAATGATATCATTCCCAATAATCTGCCAAGTTTGATTGAAGAAAAAACCATTAAAACCATCTAGATCAGGAGCCTTATTTGAGTTGAAAGAGAAGAACACATCCCTAATCTCCTGCGATGTAACTTCAGCTATAAGAATGTTTCTAAGGTTTTTAGGAATTGGATGGTGAAAAAGAGCTGCCACATACTCCCTTGAAGAGGCTAGGTCTTTTTTTATTCCTAAGAGAGTTTTGAAAAAAATACAGAAAGTTTTTTTGAATTTCTTCTAAGTCAGTAATCCTATGAGCATTTTCCACCAGTAAAGAGTGAATATTGTTCATGTTCCTATTAGACAAGATGGAATTGTCAAAGAACTTAGTGTTCCTATCCTCCTTCCTTAGCCACTTAATGCGGGAAGATTGTTTGTAGAAAGATTCTTGATCACTTAAGGCTTTAGACAATTTGTCATAGCCTCATGTTCTTCGGCACCCAGTTGCATCCTATTAGGCAAAAGTCTCATTTGGTCTTAGATATTATTAAGGACAGCTTGACAAGTCTCAACTCTGACATTTATATCACCTACCTAATATGAGTTTAGGGGTTTGAGAGCATTTTTGACAACTTTAAGCTTAGACACTACACAAAACATAGGAGTCCCTCGGACCTAAGATTTCCAAGCCTCTTCTACTGTCTGAAGGAATTTTGGCTGTGAGACTAAGAAATTTGAAAACCTAAAAGGAGAAGATCTCTTATTTTGGAAAGTTAAAGTCCTTATCACTAGGGAGAGTGGTCTGAAATGTTAGGATTATGGATCTCTACATAGGAAACTAAGAACTCCATTTCGAATTGATAAGAGCTCTATCTAACTTTCTAGCTATGTGGAGTTCACTAGATTGCTTATTAGTCCAAGTAAAATTTGGAGCGCTAGAGTTTAAATCATATAAACCACATTCCTCTACACACTTCCTAAAGTCACTCATACCACTAATAGCTGAGGAACTAAGAGGTTTATCTTCATAAGAAAAAAATAACATTAAAGTCTCCAACTATAATCCATGGTTGATTCCCAACATTGAGTTTGGTATTTGACAGAACCGACCAAAGATTTTTCCTATGATTACAATTATTCGACTCATAAATACAGGTAACAAAAAAGACAGAATCACAGTTCATAGGTGTCACCTCCAAATGAATCAATTGGTCATTAGTAATAAGAGGAGAACACAAGAATCAATTTGGGTTCCAAGTTACCACTAACTTGGCACATAAAGCTTGATCTAAGTTACTACAGTAATGCCATCTAGGAAATATAACAGAGCAAATATTGTTCAAAAGGAAAAACACACAAAAGAAACCGACATCTTAAAAAAGATTTCACAACAGAGAGAGAATAGCAGAGCGTCTATAACTTTTTAGATCACCGATGTGTTTTGATCCCCTATTAAACCATGGCTACTTCTTCTTCTTCCCCGTCTCTATCTCACGTGCCCCTAGCCCAAATCTATATACCATCACTAAGACATCCCCTTTTGACTCCTTCCTCAAACCCTAATTTTCAAAACATAGACCCAAATCGTCCAAACCTTTCCCCTATTAAGATAGACGCCGAAGTGCAAAACCAATATAAGACTTTAGAGCATTGGTGAAATTCCTATGAAAAAATTAGAAATATGTTGTCTTCGACTTAGTGAAGGAACCCTCGAATGTTAAGTCATTCGCGTACTACCCCTCGGAGATTAAGGATGACCAAAATTTTGTCATCTCGCAGCCAGGGTTAGCATAGTAAGGAGCAGCAAAATTTTGACATGCTCTAATAGGCTTCTTCATTGGTAAGCACCCTGCCTTCCCAGTGGTTCATAAAGCCCTTTCTAAATCTTAGTTAGCATGCAGTTTATCAGAAAGTTTGGTAACTAGTTCGAATAAGTTTTTGTTCAAGTTTGATTCAGAATGTGGTATGAATCAGATTCTAGAGAAGGGCTTTTGGCATATCCAAGGAAAGCCCTTGTTCTTACGAAAATGGAGCTTGAATGTGGGGGAGCAGGAGGATATTAGTTATGCTCCTATGTGGATAAGATTTCATAATATTCCCTATGAATATTGGAATAACAAGGGGTTGGGTAGGATTGCTAGTGTAGTGGGACAACCTCTGCTTATGGATTCCCACACAGCTAGGATGTCTAGAATCCCGTATGCCAGAATATGTGTAGAATTAGATTTGGAGAGGAGCTAGCCTTCGCCTTGTCAGTTGGCTACCTATAATGATGAGGGACAAGTGACCTTTAAGGAGATTGTGATAGAATATGAATGGAAACCTGAGAAGTATACACAAAAGAAGGAATGGAAGTTTGAGAAGTGTACACAGAAGAAGGAATGGAAACCTACAAGTCATATGTTTGAGACTGGGACACAACAAGAGTTGGAAAAGGAGAATATTTTAGTACCTATATGTGAAAATCAAGAAAAGGAGTGTAGTCAGGAGCAAAGTCCTAAGAAGGAATAAGTCAGCCATAAGGAGAGTAGACTTGTTGAAACCCCCAATGAGCAAAATAATGGCAAAGAAGTTCAATAGAAGTCGGGTGATTCTAATGGATGCCTTCAAGATGCTAACTTCCCTAGTATGAGCCAAGCAGGTAATTCTATTGCCTCTCCTAAATTTGATGTGGTTCTAAATAGCTCTATTGATTCTCAGAGTCCAGGTTTGTTGGAAGGGGCGAAGGGGGATTTTACTATTGGGAAAAGTAGAAAATCTAGAAGAAAACAAAAGCAATAGGTTTTACTTTATGTATAGTAACACTTTTGAACCTACTATTTGGAGAATGACTTTTTGAAACTTTCTCTTCAACATTTGTGCTTGTTTCTTATTTCATTCTTTGTAGCTGACACCGCGATTCTTAACAGGCTTTGGGCTCCATCTCATTTTATAAAGTTTCACTTTTACCCTCTTCTTTTCCCCCTAACTGAGCACCTCTGCACCTCCCCCTTAGTTTAATTTACTAGTTCCTAATCTACTCCTAGCCTATCTCCTCAATATGATCTAGTTCATTAGACTCAATAACTCGATACCTCCTTCTCCTGCCATCCATTGGTTATTCCTTAGTCTTGTGTTTCTTGTATCACCTCTAAACCTCATGGTAATCCGCAGGACTTTGAACTAGAAGTTTGTTCTTGGAGACTCATCCTTAACTTTCTTCAATATCTCCCCCAAATTGTTAAAGTGGGCTTCTTGTTTGTATCACCTCTATTGGAGGTTATGAAGGAGGGGGCAAATGCTTGGGTTTTTACCACTGCTGAGTTCTTAATGGGAAATAGATTGTCCTTCTCCCTCTTTAAGGTTTGGGCTATGAAGTTATGAAAGCTATAAAAGTGTAGAGGGCTGGTTGAAGTGACATTAAATGCAGATCAATTAATCCTATTCAAGTTTGCTTCTAAGGAGAAAACTTTACAGATCATTGAAGAAGGTCCTCGACACTTTAATAATTTGTGTATATTCTTGAAAATATGGAAACCATAAATCAAGTTAGGAGATATAATGTAGAAGATAATCCCTTTATGGGTGAAAATTTACCAAATTCCTTTAGAGTATTGGTTTATTATGGGATTAAGCATTTTAGTATGTTTTCTTGGCAATATAATCTATATCGATAAAGCCATTTCCACTAGGAAATGAGTTGGTTATTGTAAGGCCCTAATATATACCCTAGAAGCAATATAGTTTTTCTAGGGTGTATTAATTAGTGAACATAAAGAATTAAGTGTATCTAAGAGTAGTAAGGGACATAATGGTAATTAATTAAAAGATAGGGGTAAATTGGTAATTTCTTCATTTAGACATGGACATGAATAATTATGTGTGAGTTATGAAATAGAATGAAATCAATTGATGAATTATAATCCAATCCAAGAATTAAAGGAAGAAGAAGGACCAAATTTGCAATTTTGCCAAAAATCAACTTATGGACCAATGGGATTGAAATATTTGTGTAAGAGTAGAAACTTCTTGAAGTGGGGAGTACAAGAGTGGGGAGAGGGATGCGTATGGAGTGTTTAAACTCCAAAATTTTCTCTTCTCACCTACTTTCTATTCCATCTCCTTAATCACATCATTTTACATAAAGAATCAAGCTAATCCTAGGTGAAAATCAAGGTAAAAGTTTGTAGTTTTTCTTCTCATATTCATCTTATGAAGAGCTGGAATTATAAGGTTAGATATGGGATTGGGATATGTATTTATGGTGTTATAATTAGTGAATCAAGCAAAGCCAATGGGGAAGAGAAGGAAGAGTACTAAAAGAAGAGCTAATTGGCAAATTTCAAGGTTTGGGACTCTAGTTACTTAATTACTATATTTGTGTATATTTGAATGTGTACAAAGATTGATTTGGGCTTGGAATGGTTGTTAAATTGTGATTTGGTGTTACTTTGCACGAACTGGTTAAATATGACAAGAGAGAGTTACGTTTAGTGAAATTATGTCTTAGGTTCTCGGTTCACTCGAACCAGTCTAATTTTTTGGCTATAACTTAACCTATAGACCTCCAAATTGGGTGATTTAAACTGGAAATGGAATCTAATACATAGAAATAAAATTCTCTAGAGGAGACCTTAACTTAATTTTGGCTGTATGACATTGGAAATTGAGATAAAAAATGATCACCTGATGCTGCCTCTATATTAGAGCAACTTATGATGTTTGGTGCTTATCTCATATTAGGTCTCATGCTCATTTTTTTCTCTTGTGTTTTCCCTCTAATGGCTCATCTTTAATTTTTCTTTAGTTCTTGCATTACATCTCCTTTAGCTACATATCATTGCCCATTTCTTGATTCTAATTCTTAGTTATTTTCTTTTCTTTCGTCATTCCACCCTTCTCGTTCTCTCTACATGGTCAAGTTTAATTTAGGGATTCTAATTTTTTTATTCTTCTCACTTTTGAACTTACTATTTGGAGAATGAATTTTTGAAACTTTCTCTTTAACATTTATGCATGTTTCTTATTTCATTCCTTATAGCTGACACCTATGATTCTTAATAGGTTCTTAGCTCCATCTAACTTTCTAAATTCTTGCTTTTACCCTCTTCTCTTGGTCCTTGTTGAGCTCCTCTGTACCTCCCCTTTGGTTCAGTTTACTAGTTCCTATTCCACTCCCAACCTATTTTCTCAACATGATCTAGTTCGTTAGACTCAATAACTCAATACCTCCTTCTCCTCCCATCCATTGATTATTCCCTTGCCTTATGTTTTTGGTGTCACCTCTAAACCTTATGGCAATCCATAAGCCTTTGAACTAGAAGTTTGTTCTTAGAGACTCATCCTCAACTCTGTTCAATATCTCCCCCAAACTATTAAAGAGGGCTTCTCGTTTATATCATGTCTATTGGAGGTCTTGAAGGAGGGGACTAAAGCTTAGGTCTTTACCACAGTCGGGTTCTTTATGGGAAAGAGATCACCCTTCCCCCTCCTCAAGGTTTGGGCTATCAAGCTATGGAAGCTATAGAAGTGTAGAAGGCTGGTTGAAGTGATATTAAATGTAGATCAATTAAGCCTATTTAAGTTTGCTTCTAAAGAGAAAACTTTATAGATTATTAAAGAAGGTCCCTGGCATTTTAATATTTTTCCTATATTCTTGAAAATATGGAAACCATAGATTAAGTTAGGAGATATAAAGTAGAAGATAATCCCTTTATGGGTGAAATTTCACCAAATTCCTTTAAAGTATTGGTCTATTTAGGGATTAAGCTTTTCAGTAAGTTTTCTTGGCAATATAATCTATATGGATGAAGCCACTTCCACTAGGAAATGAGTTGGTTATAATAGGATAGACATAAGTGTGTGATTAAACATCATACTTCTGGGTGGAATTCCTATCCTTAAATTTGGAGATAAAGACATTTTAATCCATGATAATTTAAAAGTTTCATACTGATGGCATCCATTGTTGCTTCATAAGGAAAAGCTCAAGTCCCCATGAGCAAGAAGTTCAAAACTAGATTTTATGAAGAGCTAATGAACTATAGTAGCTTGGTTAGTTCTGTCCTATATGAATTAATGAATCAAAGTGTTAATTTATAGACATTTTTAACATTACAAATATTAGAACCACATCTAGTAAATAATATTAGAGAATGTGAAACAAAAGTAAAAGATTGATCTTAACCATAAATATACTTGAAGAAGTAGCTTCGCTTCTCATCTTTCAAATTAGCAAGACAAGCTTTACAATCCATCTTCCAGTGTCCATACCTTCGTAATGTAAATATATGCCCTTATTCTTAACACCACCTTTTGGCTTTTCTACTTTAGAGAAGCCTTCTGTTCCTTATTCTTATTCTTCTTAGAGCTCTTTTCATTGCATTTGGAAGAATAATCAAAAGGACATAATTGGGTTCCTCCTTATGGGATCCCTATTTAGTCTTTAGCATATCTAATAGTGAGTTATTCATAATGAATTGTGAAAAGCTCATAGTAATATACTGAAACCCTTAATCTATAACACAACCAAATTGATTTGATTTTTCAATATAGTCAATCATCTTTAGTATATGTAATTCAACTGAAAATCCTTCTACCATCTTGCATTAAAATAATTCTATAAAAGTCTCATAAAATTCCACTTTACTTTTTGTACCAAAAAACTCCTTAAGATGCTTTATTATAGTTGGAGCATCTATGTTCTCATGCTCCTTCTAAAACTTGGAAGATAAGCTAGCCAATATCACATATTTATTGTTGTGATTATGTTCGAAATAATGCCCACACCCAGTATAAATTAGTGTGAGAGAAATAATAATAGCAAAAAAGTACATAAGAATTTACATGGTTTGGTTATAAAGCCTATATCTACTGGCAAAACGATCAAAGGAATTTGACTATATGAATCAAGAAGATTACAATAGTGTTACTCAAATTACCTCACTACCTAATATCCTAATACACCCAAAACTCACTCTTACTTAAGGCTTAATTTATTACCTTAAGAGAACTCTTTACCTCACTTATTGTTTTCTCTCTAATGAGAAGTCTCTATTTATAGAAGAAACCATGGCCAAATTTGTGGCAATAAATTTGCCTTGTGCCATTCATTCTTGGCCACTCAAAGTCACAAACAAAAGGCCACTTATGTGGTACCACACATTCAAGCAAATAATGGTGAGTAAGTTGGCCAACAATTCATGATGGTTGACAAATTGATTTCTTTTGTCCCTACCATTGATCATTCATGCCACTATCTCAACATTTATCTTGTTCTAAATCATTAATATGACGCTGATGTGGCTCTAATACTTTATTAGCTACATCCGTACTAAACTTTGGTGGAAGTGGAGTGTCGAGAACATATAGCTTCTTTTCTCACCTAAAAACACTTATCAAGTTTCAAAACCATTTTGTTAAATGCATCTAGTAAGCTTATTAGCATCTAAGATGCTTAACAGGGACATATCAGTATTCATCTTCTTCTGATAACTAAAAGACATGAGAAACCAAGTGTTAGTTTATGCCATAAAATCAAATAAAATAAGGACTTTAATAAATATTTGATTATTCCCATTATTTTATTTTTAAAATTTTTTTGATCTTGAGTTTACCAAAAAATAGGTAGATAACAACTTTATCAATCATATCTTATATGACTTTTAGATTTATTAGATGACAAAACTTTGCCAAAATATATCTTATATATTATTCCTTACTTTGCCACTAAATTCACGTGATTATGAGTTTGCTCATCTAATTCATATAAATTTAGTTAGGTAGGATCCATTCATTTAACAAAAAACATATTCAGGTGAAACAAACCTTGAATTTACTTAATAAGCATTAAAATAAATATGACTTTGGTTTTATTTTTAAATAATGGAAGTGAATAACCATGTTCTTAAATGTAAATATTTAATTGAGGGATTTACAATTTCAAAAATTTTGGTCTCATAAAAAATATAATCTCATTATATTAGTAATTTTTAACATAATCAAATTATGAAAGAAATCTTTTAAAATCTTTAGCTTGATTCTAATTATTGATCTGTATAATTCAACTCTTTGAAAAATTAAATCAAATTCCAAAATATTCCTGATAAAAATAATCCTTTGAAACATATGTTCAAACATTTCGTAAAACTCTTCTTAATTTTTTTTTGGAATTTAGATCAATTAAATCAATTTAAATAAAATTAAGGATTAAAACAAATAAGAATTAAAATGAAAAAGGTGTAGGGACTGCTTGGTGCATGAACTACAGGTACTAGAGAACGTGTAACATCTGTCCTCCAAACACTGACCCTATAAAGGGCGCTTGTCTTGCACGTGTCGTATTGTTTTAGTTTTTGCATATTATGGTTTCATGCATTGTCGTTGCCTTCTCCTTCTAATTCGCATGGTCTCTGCCTCTTGATTTTAAGTCATTGCAGCCAAAGGATTCTGATAACTCCTATCCCATCTATGCTGTTTCTTTCCTCGCCATGGTTTCCCTATTAACCATTTTGCCTTTATCGTTTCTTCTCCAATAATTCTGAGGCCATTAACCAGTAGTGACAGTTGCTAATGGTGACAAAAACTCTTCACTAGCATCTACTAGTGATGCTGGTGTTGACTTAATGGCATTGGGGACGTTTCATACGTCCCCAAGGCTTACTTTCAACCCATCACAAATCAAATAACGTATTTAGGACAATGATTCAACCACACAAACATAGAACTTGATTTGAACGCAAACAATTCCTATCTCGCTTTAGAGTGGCATGCAAAATCATTTTCCAAAACATAATTAACGAGAACACTACAAGAAAAATTAGTTTCAGCAACTATTATTAATGGTTGCTAAAAGTAAGAAAATGGTCGTTAAAAGTTATA
>JANIPM010000009.1:9073949-9088010 GCA_027478405.1 Erythroxylum cassinoides
TTATGACCCTAAGCGTCGCAGCAATGCCCTATTTATAGATAGATAAGGTGGCCAGTGCCCAACTACCAGAGATTGAGAGAGACAGATTATGCTGAGTTTGAGTTATTATTGATCGACATGGATGATTCCAGACAATTGCTTTCCATAAGTGATCACCTGCAACTTGTCATATTTCTCTCCTTGAATGTTATCCGTAATATTTTTGGTTTCAAAACTATGAATTAATGCGAGACCCCACGTTGAAATTGGATTGGCAAAAACGGGTTCGATGGTGCCGATTCAAGCTACGTCAGACGTGACGCTTCCTCTCTCTAAAACAATGCTCTTTTATATATTTGTTACTTTTAGGTGCATTGTTAGATTTTTTTTTCTTTTGAAGGAAGAAATTTGTAGTAGATATCTTTTGAATGCACATTAAATAAATTCGAATATATAACCTTTTAATCCCATGTTTCTCCACTTCAACAACTGTTTTATATATCTATAGGATGGTGTTAAATGTTCTGCTCAGAAGTCAAATTAGGTCACACTCGAACAGTCACATCGCCGAAGAAGAAGCCACGTGCCACAAACTACTAGTTTAGCTAAGTTATGAAAGCGTCGTTAAAAGACTTCGTAAAGAATCAATGGCTTCAAACTCCTATTTTTGCCGGTTGGTGTAACCTCAAGTGGATTAGGAAATGTTATATTAAACAGACCCAAAAAAAAAATTCTTAAACAGCTTTATCTTGATCTTTCCTTCCTTTATAAAAACAAAAATCTGTCACTTCCATTGATTGCCTAACATCTATGTTATATTATATATATATAAAAACACAAACATTACTCTAAAGATTTTTTAAATGATATATGTCATCTTATGTAACTATTGTGAATTACTTATACAGTATAATATTTGAAAAGGTAATTAAATAATGTATTGAATTATAAAAGAAAGTGTTCAATCAAAGAATATTTCAACTAATTTTTGGATGATAATAAAACATAATTATTACTAATGATTTATTATTTTCATAAAAAATATATGAACAGAATTAAACCATAAGTTCAAGAAGATAGTTTACTAAGTTGATAAATAAAAATTGAAGTTTCTAACTGGCGAAGATCAAACCAAGAATAAAAATAGATCTGGGTTGATCAAGGTCATATTTACCTTTGTATCATTATTAATTATATTTTTACTTTGCTAATTTGATATTCTAAAAGGCTTAACATTTATAAATATTTTATCCCACTTTATTGCATAAGTTTTTTCATTCATCAGTAGATATTGAAGCTTTTAGTTTTAATATAAAAGCCTTTTGATCTTTCAAACAAACTTTAACAAATATATTTGAGAGGTGATTAAATTATAAATGCATTAATAAATTAGTTTGGAGTATTTTAAATTGTTAAAATCATGTTTTGTGGGGATTGATTGCCCTGTACAAGTTAGTGGTTAAAATCATGTTTTGTGGGGATTGATTGCCCTGTACAAGTTAGTGATAGAGCAATATAGGTTAGAGTTGTAAAATTTGATGTACCAAGTTTATTGTAATATTGGTTGAAGTATTGTTTAAACAATGTGCCATAATAGTTAACTAATATGTCAACTCGTTGACCAGTCCTCCAATAGCTAGTGAATTTATGCATTCAACACAAACAGGTCGACCAATTTGTAGATAGTCATTTGTAATGACTGATTCTTAACTCCAACGTCTAATAAGCCAAATTACTGTAAAATGTGTTTTGTCATTAGTTTTAGTATCAATAAACATTTTGGTGTATTTTACATACATTTCTAAGTGTATTTCAATCATTTTAGCACCATCATCTTATATTTGTGTAAGTGAGCCTCTTTAGAGTTATCAAGTAATAAAATGAAGTATTTTGAGTTTTAATATTTGGTTAGATGCTATATTATTATTCTTGATAGTTATCCAAGTAGGATTGTGGTCCCTCTTTACCTTAGAAGAAGAATGTAAATAGGTTTCTCTTTGCTCATAAAGAATATACAAAGATTATTCTTTGTTTGAAAGAAGCATTAAGTGGAATTCTAAGAAGAGTCTTACAAATGGACAGAGAGAAGAGTTATTTGCTGAACCACTATAAATCAATTTGCATTCTTCCCTCCCTATCCTTTTTTGACTATTGTTTAATTATTTGCTCAATTTCTAGTGAGCAAATTCCTCTCCTTTATTTATATTAATTGTTGTTAGTTAAGTATATAAGTTAGAAAAATTCTTGAATTTTATAAATACCTAATTCACCCTCCTGTTGGTGCCATCAAAAATAAAAAATGGTACTAGAGTTTGTCTATAAGGTTAACATTTCCAATGAAATTCTATAGCAAAAATCATAATAAAGTATTTAAGAGCATCTTCATCATTATGTAACCCAGAGGGATAAAACATTAGTAGAGCAACTTTCTTTGTTGGCAATGACTACCTAAATTATAAAACAACGATGAAATTCCTTTTAATGGCCAAATGTGTAAACCTATGAGAAATAGTTTTAAATGGTCCATTTGTACTTATGAAAATTATAGATAAAAAGGTTCCCAAACTAAAAGAATAATGAGAACCATAAGATAAGAGATTAATTTCCTAAAATAGTAGGGTTGTTCACATCTTATTTTATGCATTAGAAATAAATGAATTCAATAAGGTCTCTATGTGTGAAATAACCCATTACAATTGGCATACAATAATGTGACAACTTCCTCAACTCAGACAAACAATAAGAAGAAAAAGAAGGACAAGAAGAAAGCACCAAAAGTGTCTATTTATGATGTAATAAGTGAATTTGAAAACGAGCATTCAAAAGAAGAGATACCTTATATGTGCTTTAACATTATAGACAATGATAAGGTAATATCCAACCCAAATTCGTATGATAGTGATAGTCATTTAACATATGTTGAATTAATCAAAAGTTTAGAAATTAAGAGTAAAAAGGAAGAAATTATCATTGAAATGTAAAGAAGTTCAAACATAGTTAGATGCATGCAAGAATGAAAATGAAATGATTAAACGTGAATTGTCCAACACTTAAACATCAAAAATTGTGATCGTTGATGGCGGTCATGCATTAGATACATTAATCCATGATATTGAATCATTGAAGAAGGAGGTTGATGCCCTAAATGATTCATTGTCAAAGTGTACAAAGGGAAGTGGGAAACTCGAAAACATGTTAGAAGCTCAAAAACTTCCAATAGTAGGCATTAAGTTGGATATAATTATAGGAGTGTTTCCAAAATTAAAACTACTTTTGTCAAAGGATAGCGATTGCATAGTGAAGAACCATTTACTATAATGAAAAATGGGCACAAAGCATCTAAATTAAGTCATGAATATGCATATGACACATCCATATGGGCTAGCGATTGCATAGTGAAGAACCATTTACTATAATGAAAAATGGGCACAAAGCATCTAAATTAAATCATGAATATGCATATAACACATCCATATGGGCTTACTCTAAGTGCAAATCTTAGACATACAGTTCAATATTCTCAATAGAAGAATAAGCATATGATAACATGCAAATCCAAAGAAGTACACATCTGGCCTTCATTTGTATTAGGTATTATACATATAATCATGGTATCTCATCTCACTATCCTAGGAGAACATTTAACACTTTTATTGTCTAAAGACAAATTCCTCATTTTGCATACACACATAAAATACCAAGTAATACATTTTCATAATGCATATGAAATGGTACACCATTTTGGTGGTAAGTTTGGACATATTTGTAGATTTTGTTTTGATAAACAAAGAATGGAAGCAAACCTTTCAAAGTATGGGTTAAAAAGAAGGAGATTAACAAACAAGGAGCCAAGTTTATTTGTGTACTGAAAACATATTGATTGTCTTATTTTGTAAGCTAATATAAAAGAAACATCAAATATTTTATATTTGAGATGGTAGCTATTGAATTGAATATTATTTTTAAAGAGTTTATTTCTTAATCTATGACTTTAAACTTTTTAAGTCTAAGAAAGTCTTGAAAATATTCATATATAATATGAAAAATTAGCCTTTAAAGAAAGTAAGAATGATTTAAGGCTTTGTAAAAGAAATACTTGTTAAACCAAGTAAGGATTATAAGAAAGATGAGATGCCACTAACACATTGTAAACATAAGAAGATTCTTCATTCAAATCATTCATAATTAATACGAAAAAAGAGGTAGCTATTAGTTCATACTTAGAAAATTTTCAAATATTGCTCTTATATATTAGTTTGGGTATATACCCTTAGTATTGATTGTTTGGATTTGAATTATGAATAAGGTTTCTAAGCATCTTGTTTAGTATAAGCCTTAGTATGTAGACTTAGATACTATATGAAAAAGAATGTTATTAAATTATAATTTATGTCAATTAGGCAACAATTTCTATAAACTATTAAAAAATGATAGATTTTTGCATAATTAGAAGTTAATTAGTTATATTGGTGGAAATTATATATGATAAGAAGTTTTAATTCATTCATGATAATAAACTTATTGATTATGTGCTTTAAAACTTTTATAATTGAGTTTCGAGGCTATTTTCTAACTTTTTAGAAAATATTAGTTGACTAATATCCTAGTGTGGTCAACTTGAGTAAACAAACATCATGTTTTCTACCTTTTCATTGAGTTTGTAAAGAGTTTTGTTGTTACTATGATCAATCACCTAAGCACATTAATCGAATATTGTCTTCGACTGTTTGATCAATGTTATCATTTTTTAAGAAATTGCTTCTTTCTAATGATTTTGTTCTTTATTTGGTCAAAATTTTAGTTGTCTACTTACTCACATTAAGTGACCACTATATTTGAGTAGTTGACCAATGCTTCCTCATCTAAGAAAATTTGCTTTCAGTTTGTGATAAGATTGGCTACATATATTATTCGATCACTTACCTTTATTAGTCAACCAATATACTTCAATGGATAACCAATATAGTTTTTCCCTTCAACGACTTTAATTCTATTAAGTTTGTACCTTAGTTGCTTGAAAGGTTTAGTACACATTGGTTGACTAGTGAAGCTATGTGGTCAACTAGTTTTCACCATTAAAGTTCTTTTTCTACTTTTTCCTTCTATTTTTTATCTTGATTGTTTATATCTTCCAAAATCATATACAATTTATTATCCTCTTAAAAAAAACACCATCCTTTAATTCATAAATCCTAGACTAGAGTGCAACACACTATGATGATGTATTGTCCCTTTAATGAAAGTAGAGTTAAACACATATTAAATAACAATGTGTTTAACACTGTTTCATTTCTTCAAGATATTAGGTGGAGAAAGAAAAAGTAGAGTATATAAAGGTCTATTTGTTAAGAGACATATTTTGGCAGATAACACATTGCATTGGATCATGGAATTACTATTTGCTAGAGACATTCATACCAGAATTACTAAGGCATGAGAAACAAATGACACCTCTAGGACCTTGCTACATAGCATGTTTCAGTTGAAAAATGATCTTAGCTTATGTAATGCTCTTGCCCATTGTCATGTTGTATCAGCTTAGCTTGAGTTAATAAAATTCTTTATTTATAATAATAATTATTATTATTCGTTTCAATTATTATATTAGATTTAATTTATCTTTCGATATTCAAAAAGAGTTGATAGAAATCGTCCAGGATCGGTTAACAGCTCGAAAAATGTACGAGTCAAAATATGTACACGTTGATTTTAATATTATTAAATATAAAACAACACTTTTCCATTTCCAGTATTCTACTATTCTAGAGATGCTATGTCTGCTTTTGCAATTATATCTTGCAAGATAGTCCAAATAACAAGTTGTCGTGAACTTGTAAACGGTCTGCTACAAAAGTCAGAAGTCAGAACCATCCAACATCCAACCACCCGTGGGCTACTCGATCCTCTACATTTATGATGAGATTTCTCGATGTCAACGAGTTTTTCTCTTCTTTTTAATTTATCATCACCGATGTGGCAAGAAACTGTCGAACTTCATTATGGAAATTTATTCACACATTTCGGTATTCTCCCACAAGATTAGGTTATTACATTTCAAATCAATACTTGATCTTTTAATTCATCTACAACTTGTATTAGTTAGTGGTAGTGTTCCAGGCTCCATCCGTCAAGTTGCTTATCCATTTGTTAGTATAAATTATTCCTCTCCAACTCTGCTTTGCCTGACCTTTCTTTGTTGAACATGTATATCTGGTTAACTAAATTTTTAAATTTGTTATCTTTATTTTAAAAATATATATTTATTAATGATTTTATTTTTATTATTATTAAAATTTTAATAATTAAGCAATATAGGGAGAGTGTTAAGGAGCCTTCATAGGCCAAGTAATTTAAGGAATAAATTGAAAATTGGATATTAGAAATATTTTAATTTCAAAAAAATGAAGAGAAAATATAAGATCTAATAAAAACAAATTTAAGTAAAGGACAAATCAAATTACAAGATTAAGGATCACTTATTAACAAAATTTTGAAAAGCCATGTAAATTTTTCTCAATCTAAGTTGGGTGAAAATTTGTGGCTCTCTCTCAGGTTCTCTAGTTTAGGTCTCATGCTCATTCTTTTCTCCCGTGTTTGCCATCTAATGGCTTATCTCTTATTTTTCTTTAGTTCTTGCATTGCTTCTCCCTTAGCTACATATCATTGCCCATTTCTTGATTATAATTCTTAGTTATTTCCTTTTCTTTCTTCATTCCATCCTTCTTGTTCTCTCTACATGGTCAAGTGTAATTTGGGGATTTTAATTTTTTATTCTTTTCACTCCTGAACTTTTTTTGGTAAATAAAAAATACTATAAAATAAGAAATAAAAGATTTATGTACATAATTGGAGAAATCTCAAAACCAAATCTCATATTGAGACCAAAACAAAAGACGAAACTAACCCGCTCAGACTTGGAGCCAAATTAAATTGAATACAGAGAAACCAATATAACACAAAAGAACTTTGAAATATACAATACCAATTACAAATATTTCCTATTTCTTTCACCCTCCCAAAAATGTTTGGAGTGCAATCTTACCCATTCATTGCATATATACTCACCGAACTCCTCTAGAATCGCATTCGCCAAGGATACCAGTGTTACTTGGTAGACCCGTTCTCTTGAGTTCCTTTATTTAAGTCATCTCTTTTTTTGGAAAATAATTGTCCTGTGCAAAAATCGCAGCCTTAACCTCCTGATGCTTGCATTCATTCTACCCCTATACCATATTTCCTAGACTTTACATCTTCTGCTATAAGCTTTTTGATAAACGTCCTTCCTTTTAGAAGATATCTAGGATCACCATTGATATAGATTACCAAAGAGGGAAATGAAATTGTGATTTCCTGAAACCAACTAGCAAACCTACAAAACAAAACTTTAGAAGAAAACAAACTAGAAACCACGATTTACCTTCTCTTAGTGTTTGAGCAGAGTTGTTCTATAACTTGGAAGATCACTTTAGTATTAAAGTTCTCAACTTCCACGACTGTGTTTTTGAAGGTTTCGAGGTTTCTTTCGGATCATAAGTTATACACAATAACAGATAGAAGGATGATAAAGGTGTTAAGGTCAATGTTTCTGAAGTTTTGAGGTTGGTTGAACCATTTTAGAATGTATTGAAGGTTTATCAGGTTTGGAATGTTTATCTAAAAGTGGTTGAGGTAGTGTAACCACACTGATTTTGAAAATGAACATTCGAGGTGGTTGGTAGACTCATTATCCAAGGAACACGGGGAGCAATGGTTAGAAACATAAGTATAAAGGAGTTGATCCCTTGTTTGTAGCTTATTTAGGAAAGCTAACCACAAGATAAAGGAATACCTTGGTTGGTACCTTTATGCCACACTAATTTATGCCTAGGTACTCTTGGATTAGGAGGTCTCATCAAATTGTATGTTGAAGCATTTGTGTAAGCTTTTGTAGGGCTTGCAATCCATTCTAATCTTTCAAGTTGGGACCAATCGGGTGGATTCATTAATGGCTCTAGCATACGAGTGGTCTCAATTGTGACACCTTGCCAGCATCATCCATTGTCTTTAATAACATCAGCTACTTTTGCATTCATCGAAAGTTCTGGCCCATTGATAACTCTAGGAGTTGAGAGATCCTTTAGGATATATCTAGGATGCCAAGGGTCTTGCCATAAGAAAGTATAAATACCATTTCCTATCTTCAATTTAAATTGGTTCCCAATAATATTCCTAACCTGAATAAGTTTCCTCCATCTCTAAGAACTATTATTTGTTGGTTGAGCACTCCAGAAATTTTTCCTTCTAAGAATAATGGTATGAACCCACTTTACCCACAAAACTTCATTATCATTAAAAAGAGCCTAGATCCTTTTTCCTAACAAGACATTATTCCAAGTAGACAAATGTTTAATCCTTAGACCACCCTCTTTTTTAGGTCTATAGAGGTCATTCCACTTGACCTTAACATGAGCTTTTGACACAACCTTCCCAGACCACAAGAAGTTCCTAAGTTTAGTCTCTATGTCTTTAATAATGGAGGAGGGAAGTATAAAATGGCTAGACCAATAGACTTAAAGGGTAGAAAGGACAGAAATTACCAACTGAAGTCTACCAGCATAGGACAGAGTTTTATGGGTCCATTTGTTTACTTTAGAATCAATTTTTACCAACAACGAGATACAATCTCTCCTAGTCAATCTACCTGTTAAAAGAGGTATGCCTGGATATCTCATATGGAGATTACCTTTTTTAAACCCAAAATTGTTTCCATCTGAATGGCCATCGATCCACATCAGGAGATAAAAAGAACTGACTCTTGCTAAGGTTCACATCCAAACCAGAGAACTTTGAGAAAGTGTGCATGCAAGTAAGCAAAGTATTTAGTGAAGCCATATTCAACATGACAAAACAATAAAAGATCATCAGCAAACAAAAGATGGGAAAGTTTAAGAGCTTTACATCTCCAGTGGAATTTAAAAGTAGCATTTTCTGCTATCGAAACATTCAGACTCCTAGAAAGAACCTCTCTATAGATAATAGACAGGTACAGAGAGAGGACCTCCTTATCTTAAACCTGATTTCCCATAAAAAAGTTTAGTAGGAGATCCATTGATTAGGGTAGAGTATGAAGGCAAGGTTACACACTCTTCAATCCACTTAATAAACATAGGAGGGAGTCCTATAGCTTAGAGCACATTGAGGATGAAATCCCATTGAATAGAATCATAGACTTTTTCCAAATCTACTTTAAAAGCACATCTCTTATGCTTATTTGAAAGGTGGTAGTTCTTAAAAATGTCTTGAGCTAAAAGGATGTTGTCTCCTATACGGTGATTCTTTATGAAAGCACTTTGGTTTGGGATGATAATGAAGGGTAATATCTCTCAAAGTTTATTAGCCATGATTTTTGTGATCACCTTATAAATCATGTTACAATAGGAGATATGTCTATAATCCAACACAGTGGATGGTTGATTCTTCTTAGGAATAAGGGAAATAAAAGTATAATTAAGTTCTTTGAGAAGCCTCCTATGTTGGAAGCTAGTGATATCATTCCTAGTATTATGCCAAGTTTGATTAAAGAAAAAACTATTAAATCCATCCAGACGAGGGGCCTTATTCGAGTTGAAAGAGAAGAATACATCCCTAATCTCTTGCAATGTAACTTCAGCTATAAGAATGATTCTAAGGTTTTCAAGAATTGGATGGGGAAAAAGAACTGCCACATACTCCCTTGAAGAGGCTAGGACTTTCTTATTCCCATGAGAGTTTTGAAAAAAATCCAGAAAGTTTTTTTTAAATTCTTCTAAATCAGTAATCTTATGACCATTTTCCACTAGTAAAGAGTGAATATTGTTCCTGTTCCTGTTTGACAAGCTGGAATTGTGGAAGAACTTGATGTTCCTATTCCGTTTCCTTAGCCACTTAATGTGGGAATAATGTTTGTAGAAAGATTTTTTTTTCACTTAAGGCTTTAGACAATTGGTCATAGCCTCATGTTCTTCGGCAACCAATTGAGTCTTATTAGGCAAAAGTCTCATTTGGTCTTGGACATTATTAAGGACAGCTTGACAAGTCTTAACTCTAACATTTATATCACCTACCTAATCTGAGTTTAGGGATTTGATATTATTTTTGACTAATTTATGCTTAGACACTACACAGAACATAGGAGTCCCTCGGGCCTGAGATTTCAAAGCCTCTTCTACTGTCCCAAGGAAATTTGGCTGCGAAACTAGGAAGTTTGAAAATCGAAAAGGAAAAGATCTCTTCTTTCAGAAAGTTAAAGTCCTTATCACTACAAGAGAGTGGTCTAAAATGTTGGGATTATAGATCTCTCCATAGGATCTCGGAAGGTGAGAACTCCACTTTGAATTGATAAGAGCTCTATCTAATTTTCTAGCTATGTGGAGTTCACTTGATTGCTTATTAATCGAAGTAAAATTTGGACTGCTATAGTTTAGATCATATAAACCACATTCCTCTACACACTTCCTAAAGTTACTTATACACACTTCCTAAAGAGGTTCAACTTCATGAGAAAACAAAATAGCATTAAAGTCTCCAACTATAATCCACAATTGATTCCCAACATTGAGTTTGGTATTTGATAGAGCAGACCAAGGATTTTTCTTATGATTATAATTATTCGACACATAAATAAAGGTAAAAAAAATACAGAATCGCAGTTCATAGGCCTCACCTCCAAATGAATCAGTTGGTCATTAGTAATAAGAGGAGAACACAAGAATCGATCTAGGTTCCAAGCTACCACTAACTTGGCACATGAAGCTTTATCTAAATTACTACAGTAATGTCACCTAGGAAACATAGTAGAGCAAATGTTATTCAAAAGAAAATGAGACTTGATCTTAGACTCTATCAAACACAAAAGAAACTGACAATATTTTAAGAAAGGATTTCACAGCAAAGAGACAATAGCAGAGCATCCATAACTTTTTGGATCACTGGTGTGATTTGATCCCTAACCATGGCTACTTCTTCTTCTTCCCTATCTCTATCTCACGAACCCCTAGCCCAAACCTATATACCATCACCAAGACATCCCCTTTGGACTCCTACCTCAAACCTTAATTTCCAAAACATAAACACAAACCGTCTAAACCCTTCCCCTCTTAAGATAGCCACATGAGTGCCAAACCAGTCTGAAATGATGTATGAGCAAATTGTTCTAGAGATTTCCTTAAACACTCAAAACTTTAGAGCGTTGGTGAAATCCTTATGAAAAACTTAGAAATCTGTTGTCTCCGACTTAGTGGAGGAACCCTCGAATGTTAAGGCATTGACCAACTACACCCTAAAGATTAAGGATGACCAAAATTTTGTCATCCCGCAACCAGAGTTAGCATAGAAAGGAGCAACAAAATTTTGATATACTCTAATAGGCTTCTTCATTGGTAAGCGCCTTGCCTTCCTAGTGGTTCAGAAAGCCCTTTCTAAATCTTGGTTAGCATAGTTTATCAGAAACTCTGGTAACTAGTTCGAATAATTTTTTGTTTAAGTTTGATTCAGAATGTTGTATGAATGAGGTTTTAGAGAAGGGCCCTTGGCATATCCAAGGGAAGCCCTTATTCTTACGAAAATGGAGCTTGAATGCGGGGGAGTAGGAGGATATTAGGTATGCTCCTATGTGGACAAGATTTCATAATATTCCCTATGAATATTGGAACAACAACGGGTTGGGCAAGATTGCTAGTGCAGTGGGATAACCTCTGCTTATGGATTCCCATACAGCTAGGATGTCTAGAATTCTATATGCCAGAATGTGTGTAGAATTAGATTTGGAGAGGATCTAGCCTTTCTCTTTTCAGTTGGCTACCTATAAGGATGAGGGACAAGTGACTTTTAATGAGATTGCGGTAGAATATGAATGGAAGACTGAGAAGTATACATAGAAGAAGGAATAGAAACCTACAGTTCATATGTTTGAGACCGAGACACAACAAGAGTTGGAAAAGGAGAATATTTCACTACCTATATGTGAAAACCAAAAAAAGGAGTGTAGCCAAGAGCAAAGTCCTAAAAAGGAACAAGTAAGTCCTAAGGAGAGCATACTTGTTGAAACCCTCAATGAGCAAAGTAATAGCAAAGAAGTTCAACAACAGTAGGATGATTATAATGGATGCCTTCAAGATACTGACTGCTCTGATGTGAGCCAAGCAGGTAATTCTATTGCCTCTCCTAAATCTGATGTGGTTCCAAATAGCTCTAGTGATTCTCATAGTCTGGGTTTGTTGGAAGGGGTAGAGGGGGATTTTTATGTATAGTGTCACTCCTGAACTTACTATTTAGAGAATGACTTTTTGAAACTCTCTCTTCAACATTTGTGCATATTTCTTATCTCATTCTTTGTAGCTAACACCCATGATTATTAATAGGTTTTGGGCTCCATCTCACTTCATGAAGTGTCACTTTTATGCTTTTTCCCCCTTTTATTAAGCTCCTCTGTACCTTTCCCTTGGTTCAATTTACTAGTTCCTATTCTACTCTCAGCTTATCCTCTCAATATGATCTAGTTCATTAGACTTAATAACTCGATACCTCCTTCTCCTCCCATCCTTTGGTTATTCCCTAGCCTTGTGTTTTTTGTATCACCTCTAAACCTTATGGCAATCCACAGGCCTTTGAACTAGAAGTTTGTTCTTAGAGACTCATCCTTAACTTTCTTCAATATCTCCCCCAAACTGTTAAAGTGGGCTTCTTATTTGTATCACCGCTATGGGAGGTCATGAAGGAGGGGGCTAATGCTTGGGCCTTTATCATTCTTGAGTTCTTAATAGGAAAGAGATTATCCTTCTCCCTCCTCAAGGTTTGGGCTATAAAGCTATGAAAGCTATAGAAGTGTAGAGGGCTAGTTGAAGTGATGGGCCCCAATTATCGGAACCCAACTTTTGCGAAATCATGAAGCGTGAGCGTAAACTCATAGGGTTATTTCCGTGAACCCTTATTAGGCATCATCCCGCAAGGGTGGCGTGTCCCATGACGATCAAACATCAAAACAAACTTATTACTCCAACTCAACTATATAACGAGGAAGTCAATATGAACATACATAACTGAACTACTTCAATCTATCATTTCATTTCTAAAGTAATAGAGTTTGAAAAACTTTATTTACATATCAAAATCCACACCATTGGCTTATTACAAAATACAAATAACAAATATGTGGAAGTTCCCTTAGGCTCTTGATCACTTGACTTCTTAACTATCACCTGAAGAGGGGACAGAGAGGGGGTGAGCTTGACAGCTCGTAAAAACTATTGAGAATGTTCACTTATCATAGAAAATTTTCATATGGTTCTTAAATCACTTGTTTCTTAGGCTTTCAGCCAAAATTCACAAGTTGCAAAAAAAATGAATGCATCAAACTTGTTAACATAGCATGAGCGTATAAACACATCAAATGGTTTGGGTAATACAAATTATGTATGCATCACTCTTGTCATAAGCACATAAGCATATCAAATGGTTTGGGTAATACAAGCTATGTATGCATCACTCTTATCATGAGCACATAAGCATATCAAATGGTTTGGGTAAGTCCAAAAATATGGCGCACTACATATTTCTAATATAATGGTCCTGTGTAGTCGTGAATACTTGAGGGAGTCCTTGAGGGAGCTCCATGCCACTAGCAGGCAGGTGGGAGAAGCTTATACTTGGGTCAACGTGCACGTGACGGTTCTTAAGGGACTATTACAAACTCACATAACATATAGATTTCAAAATCTTGTAAGCTTGATGCCCAAAATGGCACATTCTTTTGAAAACTTGCTTTTCACATGCTTGTTATACCTTAAAAATCATTTCCAAAAGTATGGTTTCATAAACATGCATCATTTCAAAAAATCATTTTAAAAACAGCTTTTTATAAATCATCACACAATTCATATAACAAACATATAGTAATAAATGCAACACTTATGATACAATTGGAAACATTAAACTTCTTTAATTTAAAGAAAACATTAATGGCTTATTTACTCTATTATAAGCATGTACTCACCTTGATTTCCTTAATTATGGACTTGCTCAAAAAGCCTCTTCTCTTGTTCCTCTTGCCTCTTTTGATCCCTTCAT
>JANIPM010000009.1:9323822-9340065 GCA_027478405.1 Erythroxylum cassinoides
AGTTTTAAGCCTAATATTTTTAAAATGTTCAAAATAGATTTTAATAAATAGAAAAATTAATAGAATTAAACCCTACCAATAGATTTTTAAAATAAAATTAATAATTTAAAATTTAAAATTTGTTGATGGGACTCATATGATATGATATAGTCTATACAAAGTAGTATAGTCCATCAACAAATTTTAAAAATATAAAAATGCCACGTCACAAAAGTTTAACTCAATTAAAATTTCTAGTCGTGGAAGTCTATTTTGAATATTTTAAAAATATTAAGATTGAATTAAAACTTCTAAGTTATATTATGATAAAAACGTTGATTGTCAACTTATAGGTCTATGCTTTACAGAGTTTGAAATTGCATATATGCTTGTGTCTTGTGAATCAATATCTTGTTACGCGCGAGATAACGTGTGTTCAAGGTTTTAAAAACTGGACCGAACTGTACGATCCAATCAAAAAAAGTTTGAATCAGCCGGTTTTTGTAGATGTGAAATCGAAACGGACCACTAACTAGTTCAAACTATTTTCGGTCAGATCAGACGATCTGGTCTAGTTTTTAAATCCTTGGTTGGTAGTTTAATAAGCCCTCAATTGTTAAGTTGATAATCATTCGAAGAGAGATCTTGTTTTAGAAATTAATTATCTAATAGATAGCTTCAATCTAATTAAAAATATTAAGGAAAGTTTGCAAATTGAGAAGTTGCAAATCTAGAAATTTTCAATTCAATTAGTGTTAATTAATTAAATCTTGAGAGAGAGTAATCAATACCATAGGAAATCTAAAATCAAGCACATAATTGGATCAACAATGGTAAAGGAAACAAAATAATTAAAGAATAAGTTGTAAGTATTCAATTTTGATCACAAACCTAAATTTAATTGCAAGTTCAGTTATTATTTGAATTATTTGCTTTGTTGTATTATTTGTTTCAATTTTTGTTATTTATTTTTATTCAAATCACCTTATGAATACCTTAGACAAAGCTATGTTCAACTTGTTAACCCGACATAATTCTCATAAGAACGATAACCTTTTATACTACAAGATACAATCCATATATTTATAGTATATTGAAGTTCTTATTAGATATAAAACTTGCTCAACATACAGAATCACGTATTAATGTGGAATGTGTTTGTTTCATTTGCTTGCATCGTATACGTCCATGGTTCGATTAACAAGCTCATAAGTTGCTTTTTTTAGGTTCTTTTACCTTAACTTCTAATTAAGATGCATGTCGTTCTGTACTCAAACTTCCTTCAGTAGTGGATTGGCATTGCATGATTCATCACCATTCAATTCTAACTTTCAGGTTTCTACTTTATCGTAACGTTTATTACACCAAAGAGAAGTTAATATAGGGCTTGGCTTAGGTGCTAACGCTCCATTAGGGGTTTGCCATTTTCAAGAGTCCAAATATGCCTAAAACACTGGCATAGACATGGCTTACGCTTTCTGATGAGGATCAGCAACAAATATCAACACATAACATTACTCTGCATTATCAAAAGGCAAATTAATGGAAAAGACTGAACACCCGACCCAGGAATTTGCTATGTACAAATTTCCTTTACAAATCATAACAAGAAGCAAAGGGTGAGATTACTCTTCTAGGTATATCCACCTATAGGGAGTAGGCTTGTCCAGCAACAATTTCATCTTTCTTTATAATGGAATCTTGTATACAATAACCAATATCTAAATAACACCTTGATCTGAAACATTCCTCTGTCAAGTTATAGGAAGATATAACATAGCCACAACCTCTAAAACTGCAAGTTTGACCTCTACCTCTACTGTTATCTACAATTAACAACCTTTTAATAGACTCAGGACCTCGAATAATAGTAGATTACTTTCCTTTGCTTATATTACAATTTTTCTCTATTATTTACTCAAGCTGCAAGAACTAAGACTTTGATTGTACCCTGACTATTTGCAGTTAGCATTGTCGGACTATCACTCTTCCAGCAGACTGCACTGATAAAATAAGTTCCTGCATCCTCATCTGCATCATCCATTTCAGGTGAACCAAATCTATGCCACGTAACGGGTCTGCAAATTTCCTGCAAAGTGAAATTCCAAAACATTTGTTTCTACCTTTCAAGAATATAATAGAAAGAATACCAAGTTTAATTCTTGATATAGCTAACCTTATGATAAACAAAGACTTCATTTGTTTCACTGCCACAAGCAATGTATTCAGCGTTTACTGTGAGACCCACAAAGTTTTTCTCATTTGTGTGACCTCTAAAGGTCCGAACCTGTAAGCGTCACTCAGGAAGAACAAAGGTGGCTGTCAATTTGCTCCAGATATATAGGAGTAAGAACTAAGGTCAACCAAATGATCCTAGATTCACCAGAATGGAAAAGAAATCAGATCTATCTTTGATCCTTAAACATTTTAACTTACTGGCGTATTATCCTTCACATCCCACAACCGTAGTGTACTGTCTGTAGATGCTGATGCAAGCTCATTGTTAGACAGGAATTTGACATACGAAACGGCTTTCCTGTGACCACTGAATACATGGACTGGGCTGCTGATGTTTCTTAAATCGTAGTAGTGTATATGATGGTCAGCCGAACCAACCTGCAAAAGGTCCCAGGACTCTTTTAAGCGGATATTATCCTCAAAATCAACCAGGATAGAGTGAGGCTGCAGTCATGGTGACTTTTATGCACTTTGAGCAAATACAAACACAAAGGTGGATGAACAGAATGCCTTTTATGCATCCATCTTTCATGCAGACAAGACCACATACCCCAGATATGTAACAATACTAGGTAAAAGAATGACCAATCTCAATGTTATTCAAAAATCAGATAGTAAAATACGATTAAACACAGACAAAATACTGTAGTTCTCGACTAAAAAATGAACAGAGAAGCTCACCGCAATGTAGGTGCTTGATCCTGGATTATACTTGACGCAGCAAATATTTGCTTTCATGTCAATGTTTAGAACACTTGCTTCCTGGTTTGTACACCAAACTTTTACCTGATTTTGCACACATGTAAAGTCATTTGAAAGTGGAGCACTTGTTGACTAACACACAAGCTGAAATGTAAACAAATAGTTTTCAATGAACTCCCTAGCATTATTCATGATCTGTTTCCAAGAAAAAGCTTATAAACTGTGGCAAGGGATCAACACAATTATTTGCTCTTAGCATTAAAACAGTTTTCTAAATCACTCACTGGAAGTATTTAGTTTCAGAAATCATGTGCCAATGGCATGAGATATAGAAGTTCGGATACCATGCAAAAGTGAAAATAGAGACAAGAGAAGGATGTCAACAAAGTTTAAGTTCAGCCTTAAGGCCTAATGTAAAGACTATAAACATACATGATTACATGTTACTAGTTAAGCTTAATCCATTTATTTATAAATAAAAGGGAAATACAATATTGCTTAGTAGTATCATATTCCATCATTGTGCTTGCTGAAGACAAGCAGATAGGAACATTGCTGGTGTTAGACTTGGCATTGGTCTGGGCTGGCCTGACCCTGGCATGAAAATTTATATTCGGGCCTAGGTTTGGACCAAAACCTAGTCGGGCCTGAGGCTTGCAGCCCAAAGCTCGATCGGAATCTTTCGTTGGTAACTGCCTCTTATCACAACTGGTGACGCACAAAAGTATGGTCATCATCAGTTGTGCAATTAGAAATTTAAGAATCCCTTTTTGAGCTCTATTTAGATACCCATCATTTGGGATGAATGTGTTTGAGGAAAAGATCGCAAGAAATTACTTCATCCTCAACTTTACACCAATGACTTGGCACCTCTATGGTACTTTTTATAGTATACTATACTTGCATCTTAGGTAAAAATATGCTCCTGACATGCTCATTGAAGCTTTAAAGTCCATTCTTAAGATTCTCATGGATTATAATAAAAATTATTATTTGAAAAGGCAATTTGTACTCTGATGCTAACAAGTACAGAGTGAAAAAAGCTAAACTACATATGACTGTTTGGATATTTCCTTTGTAATTAATAGTGAGTCAATAGTTAAATTTCTATTTACTGTCCCATTGAGTTGCAATCATTCATACATATTCTTATATCAAGGTAGCCTCAATATGAAGTATCCTATACCAAAATCGTGCATATAATGGGATTTCAGGATACTCCAATGCTAATTAGGCAGAATAACCATGATAGGAACTTCACATGAAGATGAATATTTCTTGGAGGAAATTTAATTTCTTTGAAGAATACGAAACAAATTGTTATTGAGCAATTTAGTGCAAAGGCAGAGGATTATCTCATGGCTCTTTCCATATGTGAGTTATTATGGTCGAGACATTTATTGATAGAAATTGGAGAAGTTCAATTAACATCTCTGAAACTATAGTCTAATAATCAAGTAGCATAAAACATATCATCAAATCCAGTCTCCCATGAACAAAACAATCATATCAAGATTGACTATTGTTTATTCGTGAAAGCTACTAATATGGGAATTTCTAACTTTTTTGTTAGTTCAAGCAATTAATCAGCTAATTTATTTAAAACACTCGATTGTACAACCTAAGTACAAATGGCATTTACACACCAATTTGAGAGGAGAGTTAGGAGTTAAGGTATACTGTTGTAATTATACCTACAACTGTATTTTAATCCCAGTTATTTGTATAAATACATAGACTAAGCATATAATTAACATAACTAATATTTCTCTAATCTCTTTTTATGTTTGTCACAACTTTAATCTAGATGAGATATTATGCACCATTTTGAGAGCTGTTATTTGCATAAGGATGTTCTTGTAATTATAACCTATAACCTTATATTACATATTAATTTGTGTATATACATAGACTAAGCACATAACTAAACTAGTGTTTCTCTGATCTCTTTTTTACCATTATCAAAAACAAGTTAAACCATGTACTTGTCATACTTATGAAACTTAATATGACCATATTAAACAATCGCAAAAAATAAGAAATTGTTCAAAAATGAATAGATATCAGCTTACCTTGCAGTCATCACTACCAGATACAAGCATTGAGGGTTCTGTATGAGAAAAATCAACACACCATGCTCGTTTCTCATGTTCTTCATATTCCACCACACTCTGAAAAGATATTTAAACACATTCCTCACACAAACCATGAAGAAGTCTCCACAAAGAAAAATGAAAATAATTACCATTTTACCTGCCTATTTGTTACATCCCAAACTGTAACTATTCCTTCATAATCACTGCTAGCTATAAGATTCTTAGCAAACTTGTTCCAACTCAAGCAGCTAAGTTTAGAACGTGTTGACATTTCTACAACTGGGCAGTGCATGTCTACTGGTTCATTTACTACCTAGAAAACAATGAAACATTAATGAAGAAATAGCAATAAAACAGATAGAAACATTATTGCAGTTATAATTTAGTCCACAGAGTTCAAAAATCAGGACGTATACTATTGTGCAAGTCAGCAAGGTGCTTTTGTGGTTTCAAGAAATGTAGCAAGAGGAATAAGTCTATACAACAATTACCTTTAATATTTTAGGATGGAAATAATGATCACATTTCTACCCTCAATAGCAGGTTCTCAACAAAGATGGGAACACAACAGGTGAACTCATCATTCACTTCCTCATCTTATATTTATGCACCAAAACAGTGCACATGGTACAAATTTGCTGCCGCTCAATGTGTCATGCCCTACTGAATACTTATCCAACTCCAAGTGACTATTTCTACCATACCATACATTTCTACTTCAAATGTCTCAACTACTATAAACAAAACGTACACCAGATAAATCCCAGTTCATACGATGAAGGTTTTATTTTTTTTCATCCGCCCAACAAAGAAGTGAACAAAAAGGTAACATAGAAGAGATCTTACTGACGAGAAGTCAAAAACTTTGATTCGTCGAGAAACCCCCGCAGTAGCAAATAATTCATCATCACGGTCAAATTCTATGCTGTAGACAACACCTCAAGTTAAGAATTTCAACAGAATTTAACAAACATTAAGAACAAAGGAAAATTCTAGCAAAATCTGCAACACATCCTAGTGAGTTTAGGCATTTTCGTGTTTGTTTCTCTATTTTCTTCATTTTTTGTATTCGGTGAGACAATAGTGGAAGAGAATCCATATAAGCATATATAACCCATCCACCGTAAATATATACAATATTATTCCAATCAAATAATAAGTTCAAACCATTATGTGTTTACAGATCCAGGTTAATGCATATAAAAGAGAAGGGGAGGTTGAGTAAAACAGTTAGCACAGAATCCTCAATTGTCTGTGAATAAGTAAACTGACCTTGATACTATGTTTGCAGAATGGAATATATCTCCATGCCTGAGTTCAGCTATAACCCTTAAACGACTGGTTCAGATATCAGAAGAGGAAAAACATCACTTACATATAAAAATTGGTAATTATTAAAAAATCAATAAAAAAAACCTACTATCTAGTACAAGTTAAAGTTTTTATACCTATACTGTGTGAAGGTGCCCAGCACAGACTGAAACTCTCTAAGACCTGCACTATATCCCTCCCTATTAATTAGGTTCTTGTCCTTTACTGGCTGGTTGGGTGGGCAGCTTGCCCACTGACGACGCTTTTGTAGGTAACACTCTTGTAGGTCACTAAACTGCAGTAGTCAAGGAAATTAAATTTGATTTTAGACAGAAAATCTAGG
Source organism: Erythroxylum cassinoides (assembly GCA_027478405.1). Taxonomy (NCBI): domain Eukaryota; kingdom Viridiplantae; phylum Streptophyta; class Magnoliopsida; order Malpighiales; family Erythroxylaceae; genus Erythroxylum; species Erythroxylum cassinoides. The sequence continues at coordinate 9,330,492 of JANIPM010000009.1, forward strand.
AGAAAGATAACACATTAATTTAGAAGGAGAATAGAGAGCACATAGAAATTCACCAAAATACCTGCACTATCTAATTTAAGTAAATTCCATTTGGGAAGCCGAAATAAAGTACCCTTATAGTCAACACCGAAATATGCTTGGCAAACAAAAATGTCTCATATGGTCAATTTCAAGGAAATAGTACGTTTATAACGTTGAGTTGGAACTAATAATACATCACGCATAAGGATTAAAAAATGGCCTTTACACATTACAGCTGCATTTTCATCATTGAGCCATACAAATCAATATTCAACACTAAAAGCTCTCAAATCAGCATCAACATGCACAAGACATGATTGAACCCATAAATGTTCCAGATTACAAACCTGTGCATGAACTCGCTTTTTTCTTGCCACAGAAAGCCCCGACTGATTTAATTGGGAGTCATGACCTGTTAAATTATTATTTCTCTGGAGCCATTGGGAGCTCCCTTGTGCCTTTCCATCCAATCTCTTGGTTGGAAAGTTGCCACCACTCATAACTCCTCTAGAACTGTATGAACTGCTGATTGCACCACCAATGGTCTTGTCCATAGTCATGGGCCAGAATTTCCTTGCATTGGGATCATCTCCCAGCATCCGCAATTTCATCGAGTGTCTGTCACTAGCATGATACAGATCCATTCTATGTTTCTCTACGGCATCTATGTCCTCTTTAATATACTGGAGATCAGCCCGTACCTACAAAAGGTCAAAGATCTTGCCAATCACCTACAGTTGCCAACCAAAGGTACCACGTAAACCAATCAAACCAGGAGTACAAAACCCAAATTCATGGCGTTTCCAGTCACTAAGTCAGCATGTCCTATTGAAAAGACAGTCATCATGTGGATGGTGAGGGGGAGTGGTAAAATTGTATTCAAGCATTTGCCACAAACCTCATTTAATTCATCAACTTTTTGTTTTTTCAAGTGGTGCAAGAAGTCCATCAATATTTGCATATTTCGCTCAGCTTCTTCTTGTTCCATTTTCCTCTTCTTCTCTGCAAGAAGTGAAATGAGGTTGTCCAGCTCCTTAATTGATATCTCACATCCCTGGCGAGTGATCACCACATATGCTATGTTACATTTATTTAAAGCCTTCCAACTTCACATGACTTACAAATTCTACTAATGCATTGAATTATCTGCTAAAAGTAAACACTACGTAAGAGATGGCATGACAACAACATATCCCATTATTATGTTCAATTAACTATATAGTAATAATAAACTTAATATTTACAAGCCTCATTTGCAACGCTGAAAACAATAAACACTGTAGGACTCCAGTCAGTAGTGATTAACACATGACTAATAAGCACTGTATACATACAACATTTTGTTCTCTCTAATCCTACATGAAAAAGTGTTGTGGAAGACAGCTCTTCACAATCTTCCATCTCATGAACAAATCTTTAACAACATCAGGTAAGGACTAACGGCAAAAACAAAAACTTAGCAACACCGCAGTCAAACCCAAAACAACAAAGTTTTCAGTAAGAGATAGAACAAGTTGAACATAGAACACCGTATGAATTCCATACATAGAAAGAGCCATTGAAATGGAAAGTCGTGTGATATTAGGACAATATCCAATAACTGACCTGTTGCAGTGACTGGCGAAAATTTTCCACAGGGGATGCATTTCTGGAGATTTGACGAGCAGAAGCCTTCTTCAGTAACTGCAAAAAGGTGACCGTTTTAAAAATAAGAAAAGTTTCATTCTCATTCCGAGCAAGTTAGTTATACTCGAGGGAAAAGATTAGATTAGATTAGACCTTTTGGAGCAAAAGATTGGGGAAGAGCTGATTAGTGGTGAGAAAATGAGCGCAACAAGGGCAATCGGTCTTGTTACGAAGGTGTGTGATGATGCACATGTAACAGAAGCTGTGCCCACATGCCGTTAGAAAAGCATCCTTTATAATTTGCATACAAATCGGGCACAAGAAATCCTTGTCCAGCTCCGACATGCTCCCGGCGGAGGAAGAGGGCATGGGCTCAGGTTTCACCGCCGGAACAATGGCCCCAGCTGAGACCTCTTCCATTGACAGGATCTCCCTCTCTCTCTCTATGTCTCCGGTTCTGGGTCTGGGTTTGGGTTTGGTTTCGGGGTAGGCAATAGCATGAGTTTGTCTGTATGAAAATGTGTGAGATTGGCGACTGCCTTTGGTAATGAAATTAGAGAGAGAAGGAAGACTAGAGTGGAGTGGGGTCCACTGAATTTGTACGTGAGGGTGAGAATTATCCACCTGGCATTTCTCATTTATACTTCCTAGATTCCAATTCTAAAGTATTTAACGCCCTTTTGTTTTCTATTCCTTACTTTTTTAACTTACACAAACTTTTCTTTTCTGTACGGTTTTCCTTCAAACTAATTATTTATCAGTTTTACCTTTGTTTCGTAAATAAATATTTAAATTTTTTGTACTTTTTACCTTTGTTTCATAAATAAATATTTAAATTTTATGTTCTTTAAATATACTTATTTTTAAATTTAAAATCATTCTTTTAAAATATTATAAAATTTTAAGCTAATTATAAAATAATTAAATTACGCAATCTTATCTCTAATTAATGGGAAGATTGTTTCTATTTAGTATTTATCTTAAGTCATTTACTATTGTTATTTACTAATTATGTGATGATGTGTGTGATATTGGCTCCTTTAATTCCTTGATGATACTTAAGATTGACTGAATTAACACATCAATTATGATGATGTTTGATAATAAATATTATGAACATGGTGAAATTAGCTAGACTCGTATCTCTAACACATCCAATTCTTAGTTAAGTAAATAGGCCAATGATGAGTCATAATACTAGCTTAATTTGTAGATTTGGATTCCATGTCCTTTAGAGTGGTGTTTCTTTACCTTTATATTAGATTGTAATTAAAAACATTTAAGGTAAAAAGGAGGGCTAGAGATGGGGTTAAAGAGAAGGCAGTGAATAAAGATATGTAGATTTTAAGGGTTTTAAAGAGCTTAGGTTAAAGGCCATTTTATGTTAAAGGGGGTTTTCTTAGAGTGAAGGAGATTTATAGACTCCATAAATATCTTAGATTTAGGGGTTTTGATATGTGATTTATTTACTCTATAAATTTTAATATCACAAATAAATACTCACAAATTAATGGAAGTATATCTATTATTGGTGAACAATATTGGAATAACATGTTGCCAATCCCCTGAGGAAGCTAAAATAGTCTATTATACTCTCCTACTACAAACTAATCAAAGAATAATAAATAAGTTGATTATTGATGAATTTGAATAATAGAATAAAATAAAATTGGAACAAAGGAATATACCATAATGAACAAAACAAAAAAATCAAATAGATAATTTAGACATTAATAATGTTTTTATAAGGACTCTATCATTTTGACAATTACAATTCAATAATAATATAAGGTTTTAATATCTAGACCAAAAAAGTTATAAATTATGAAATTGTTCTCTCTCATGTTACAACCGCCTATTCTTAGGCTGATTAGTTAATATCTTTATCCAATTAAACCCTCAAGAAAGAATTTAGTTATATGAGTTTTAACGAAAGATTTAAATCTACAACTAAAAGATTTATATAAGTATACATTTGCCATGCTATGCAAGTTCTAATATATAAGGGTGATCCTCTCACATACGGGTCCTCTAAAATTGTCCACATCAAAATTAATATCAAATTGAATCGCTAGCTTTCATTAAATCCATCCTAAGAACTTTCAAAGATATTTCACAAAAATAAGTCTCATATCATAATTAAAATTGAAACGATCTTTAATAAAGATAATAACTAAGATTGTCGTCATCTAAACATATAAAGAAACTAGCCACAAATCATCTTTACACTAGCAAATATAAGTGATAAAATAAAATACATCAAGGCAGAAAGAGCTATGAGTGAAATCTCTATATTCCAGTTGGCTCTAATATGTTAACTTGAAGTCCTATCTTCTTTCTCTATTTAAAGTAACTACAAAGTTTGTATTTAGAGGGTTATTATAATCTTGATTGCTAACCATAAGTTTATAATAAAAGAAAAGTGAAAGAGATTCTAAAACTAGGGTTTCTCATAACCTTTTATATGTTTATTTTGTCATAAACACAATTTTGGACATGCTTATGTCTCAAAACATGTATCTTACTATCAACATTTTTGGAAATGGATATAGCTTGAGATACGATCATGTCTCAGATTGTGGATCTCACCAAAAAAAAAAATCGAGGCGTATACAAGCTGAGACACAATTATATCTCAAACCATATATCTCTATAGTTTTTTTCTACCACACAATCTTCTTTTTATCCATGTATCTAATCTTATATTTGTCTATAAGTTGTTTGAGAGAAACAAGGGTGTTAGCCTGTGTTAAGCCAAAAATAATGTTTTTATTCAATTGTAATCTTCTCTAGTTCTTGATAAAACTCATATTAATGCAATATCTTTTGAATAATCTAAAAACACAGAACAAATTGATTAAACCAAGGAAATTTAAGCATAAAAACAAAGTAAGCTATATGTGAAATATATGTACATTTTACAAACATCAAATATTGCCACACTTAAGTTGGTCTTATCCTAAAGCAAATCAACGCCAAAACAAGCAAGTTCCAACTCCAAGAAAGTTCGACAAATCAATTAAAGTAACTAAAAGTGCTCATCATTTGCCTAAATACATCATTCATCAAAATTTTAGGTCTCTAACTACTTACAGTAATTTGCATTTTTGTTTAATCTAAATTAACAATCCTATAAGAAATAGGTCAATTAAAATAATATAACCCTAGATATAAAATGAATATAAATTAGTAAAAAGCTTTCACTCTCGTGAAGAATAATGATCAATATCAAAAATAAATTAAAAACTTATTTTTGGCACTTTTATGGAGTATTAGAGTCTTTTTTTAAATATCTTCCCCGCCCTTTTATGTGAAGATAAGCATCTTATCATGCATACCCCCAATTGCTAAGTTACATCGCCATTTCAAATGGTTACTACTGTCGCTCTTAATTTTGATCTTTTATTTAGGTTAAATTAAGAGAGGTAAATTATTTATGCTAATTTTATTTACATTTTTCAAATATAATAGAATTCTAAGCTACTAAGTTAGCTTCATTATAACTCAATTTGTGCTAAAATCATATACAAAGTCTCATTATGCAAATTAAGCTAATTTTGATTGAATCAATTTACTAAAGACATGTTATGCTTAAAATAAACTCAAAATTACCCCTTCCTCAAAAATGAAATTATACATTATCCTTATTGAACAAATAATAAGCACAATGCTAGAAATATAATAAATAAAATTTGTTATAAATGGTTAACAATAAAAAATAAAAGAAACTTCCCTAAGACCTTTTGTTGCTCACTGTTGAGTGATAGACGTCTAGAAATTTTTGATACCTTTTACAAAGGTTAACAAAATAGAGATTATGAATTGTCAAGTAAACTAAGAATAACATGACAAAATAATCAAAATAACATGATCAAAATGTAAAAATATAGTTTGAAATTTACAAAGGAGAATTATAAGACAAAATAAATATAAAGAATAAAAATTAATAAAATCAGGCACTCGTTCTTCAACAACTTTATCATCATTATTATTTGTAATAGGCAATTTTTAATGTTTAATATGACAAAGAAGGTGGTGACTGTTTTAAAAACCAAATATAATGGAAATAAGCTAACAATTACTCCTCCTTTTGGTTTAACTGCTACTAATATGCAATAAAGTACCATTGAATTCTCTATAACATCTGACTTTGTTCATGCTATTGGTTCTCTATTATGTGCATCATCATAAAAATCCTTTCTCATATAAGTTATTGTGGCATGATTTAACATCATTAACCTCTTAATATAGGAGTACAACCTCTCAAGTCAGTGGACTAGTCATTTCCCTTAATTAAAAATTTGACCCTAGCTCTTATAGGGAGCAAGTGCCTTAAGTTTTGAAATTTTGATAAAAGGTAAAAAGGGCCTAGTTCCCTCCAATTATCAAACCATAACAAAGCATTTTCCCTACTCCCTATTATCCATAAAATCTCCCTATGTAAGTTATCACTTGTCTTAAGAACTTACAAAAAAATCCATAAATAATCACTCCATTTATTATACCAGAAGTTCTCCTCCTCTAAATAGTGATCAAGCAACCATTAAACCTATAAAGGCTTCTTATATGTAAGAATTCTCTATAATCTTTTGACAATCATCAGTATATTTGTTAATCTTATTCAAGCATACTTTTTTCCAACTAAACTTAGCATAATAAGGATATCTTATCTATAGGAAGTTCCTTATAATTTTCTTTATAGGTTTGGTCAAGCTTTTGCATATAATCAATTATGAAGACTAATAGATATTAATGTTATTTAGGACTGAGAGGATTAGATGAAGTTTGCTAGTGTAGAAGAAGCTCGTATTTCTCTAATTTCCTACTATTTTCTGTAAAAAAAATTATGAAAGGCTTACACTACTTATATATGATCCTTTTAGTTGTAATAGAAACTTCTAGGTATGTAAAGGAGGAAGGTTTGATTTATAGATAGATATTTTATGTTAGTAGGTTGATAAGTGTTTAGCTCATGTGCAACCCCATAACATGGCTTTTAGATCTACTAATAGACAACCCTAACATCTTGATAAAGGAATTCATAGAATTAATTAGGCAAGCCATAAAATTAGGGTCAATTCTATACAACTAGCAAACCATCAGTAAGGGAGAGGTTGAAGATTTAAATTTACTTGCATTTATTATGGTACTTAAAAGTAATCTTCATTCTTATCTTGTCATCCATAAGTCTTATAAGCACTTCAATATAAATATTCAATAGTATAATGTGTGAGAGGATGATAAAGGATTTACTTCCATTATTCCTCTTGCTCCTTTGATTAAACCTATGTTCTTTATGTTTATGAGAATGCTAAATGATGAAATGGTGATACATCACTCAATAAATAATATGAAGATGAGATGAAATCTTAAAGCTTCAAGGGTTACAGTATGAATTACCAATTCACTAAGTCAAATATCTTATGGAAGTCAATTTTCATTTAAAAATTCCTTCTTGATTTCCTTTTGTGGTATTCTTTATAGTGTTATAAGCTAAGAGTATATTATTTGCTATTAATATACCATTTGTAAAGGCACCTTGCTAATGACATAAGTAAGTACATGTTTTAGTCTAATAGTCAAAAGTCTAGACATATTTTTATAGAGAGTGTTGTAGTAGGTAATAGGACTATAGTCTCTTTAAGGAAATGGGACTAAGACATTTTGAAATTATGAAAATGTAAGTTTCATTCCAAGTTTCAACATTCTATCATTGTTAATTGTCATTTGAAGTTTGAAAAATTACCTAGATTGTTGGAAATATAAGGTATTGAGAACATCAAATCCAAGAGAATTATTAGGATTGAGGGTAAAAATTGGAAGCTTATTATATCTAGCAATAAAAGGTTTTCAAGTGAAATTTGATTTCTCCCTTGTGATTCGATTCAGTATGAATGAATTGATTATGTTGGATTAAGGTATAGTGGTTGAATGATGTACCAAGAGAATTCTAGAACTAATCTGAAGCCAAATTTTTTAGTTTAATGAGACAACAAACTAGTGAGCCATCATCTAGGGAGAGAGATGTTATCTTGTTACAATTCCTTTTAAAAAGTAGGGCTTTGAAGTAGAATTTTGTATTGATGTACCCATTTTTGAGCCACTGAATTCTATATTTTTATTTAAGCAAAGAAATATGATCTTTCATGATTTTGGTATAGCGTTTAGAGCCTGCTTCTCTTACTACTACTTTATAGGTAATTAGTGCTTGATTGATTATATATTTATTCTAATGCTTAGTGATTAATGTTATATGGAGCCTAAGATACTTATTTTGGTTCATAGTTTGGTTTAGGTATGACTTAGAGGAATAAGAACCAAAATTAGCTAAATGCATATCCTTAGTGATGTTCTATTAACGTTTGATCTTATTTACCTTCGTAGAGCAAAAGGGACAAGAGTTAGGGTGAAGAAAGGATAAAGAATGGAAGAATTGGAGTCAGTATGACTTCACAGTCGTATATAGGAACACGTAACTAATTGGAAATATGTACGAACTCAAAGATGCTCTTTTAACCACCCCTATGACCTCCATACATATGTGGAGACTTACATGACCTTGTATCTTGGTCATATAACCAATGGAGAATTTGTAACTGTATAATTTTTACCAAATTAATATATATGGTCACTTATATACCTATATAACTACTGTGTATAACCATGCAACCCTAATTTTACAATATAAAATGGCAATTAAGAGGCCAAATAAGGTATGTATAGATTAAAGATAAAAAAAGGTGGTTGATTCCTTTCCCTTTGAGAGCTATGAGCAGCTAATCTTCTTCTTTCCAATTCAAAGGTGATATCAAAGTCGATGAACATATCTAGGCATTGATTAGTCATCAGCCAAGCCTTGGCCCGATCTTTGAATGCGTGTAGGAAACACCTCATCCTGAGTTGATCTTCATTTAGGCCATCCAATGGGAACTTCTGGAGAGTGGTATAGAATTCCCGAATGGAATTTAAAAGGTCTTCATTAGGAAACCTATAGAAAGATGGCAACATTTTGTAGTGGATACTCTTTAACTTATAGTTTCTGGCTACCTCTTCCAAACGAATACATGAAGTGGCAGTACCAATTACTAGTATGGCATACTCCTTCATTTCTAATTGCCTTTCACCCATGTCTTAATCTTCTAGTTTGGGTCCCTCGAGACTGTCTTTAAAGTCCCTTATAAGTTTTCTTATCCAATGTACATTGTCAATAAAAGGAGTAAGTTCACCTTCCCGAGAACTCCTTCCTCACATAAACCAAATAAAGACAACAACGAATTAATAAGAAAATTACTAAAGCAACTCAATAAAATAACACAACAAAATGTACGCATGAACAGGCAAAACAATCAAAATTACTTTAGCAAACAAAAATAATCAAAATTAATTCAAGTTCAAAACACTAAACATCTCCCCGACAATGACACCAAAAACTTGTTGTGCCCAAAAAGTTCTTAAAATTACCTAGGCCATCCTACTTGTAAGTATACGAGGTAGTTGTATTGATTACCCAGAGTCGTCTTCACAGAGGTGAAATTGGTTAAATAAAATTAATTTTGAATTAAAAATAAAAACAATGCAATCATAAACACCTATCTCGAATTGTTGAGTGAAAGACTTTAAAACAAATCTCTCAATTAAACTTAAAAGTAAACTGAATAGACCGGAAGCAAAAGCAAGTAGAAATCAAAGTGGAAAACTCTTATAAATTAATTTTACTAATTTAATCTCCTATGCATGGTTAAGGGGAAATGGTTGAACAGTTGTGTAACATCCCATCACCGATGGGAAGGGTAAAATAGTAATTTGAGACGGGTTATGAGTGTGTAAATTCGTCTCGGCATGTTCATGCATAATATGGCCTCTATATATGCATAAATTGTAATTTTTGTATATGCACATGATTGTACATGCATTCATGACATTTCCC
>JANIPM010000009.1:9340165-9354351 GCA_027478405.1 Erythroxylum cassinoides
CATTAGTGTCTGATAAATTTTGTATAAAATTGTATTTTCTAAATTTTTGTACAAATGATTCGGTCAATCAGTAAAGTCACCGGACTGAATTAAATTGTAGTTATAAAAAGAGCCCCCGTGGCCATTGTATTTACCTGTGAGCTTGTATGTTCATTGATTTCCACATAATATATGTTTGTGTTTCAAAAAAAATTATACTGAGTTTTGACTGAGTGATGTAGCACGCCACCCTCGTAGGGCACAGACTCGGATATCACCATCGATGTCGGGTTCGGGTCATGCAGGAGTGGGGTGTTACAAGTTGTCTTATCGAAATTAACAGTTTGGGCCTAACGTCAACTGGAATGATTAAATAATCTAACTTTCATATTCAACAAGTTATCACCCGAGTTAATAATGGAAACCCGACTACTAATTACCACTTAGGTTAATATATTTTTGATTCTTAACCTAAGCATCTATAGTTTCCCATTCCATATATAACTTCTCCTCTTAGACCTTCATTTCATACTAAAATAATGTAAAGTTTGATCATGCTATTACACCTATTCAGTTCAGAAACTATAGCAAACATGAGACAACAACATAATCCCTCAATCATGCATACTTAACTAAAATAGCTACATTAATCCTCAAGAAAAGAGATTAGCCCATCATAGCATAAATATAGTTCATTATCTCCAAACACTTCAATCCCATGTTCAATAATAACAAAAGTATTAAAGCAACAAAACAGTGAACGTCAAATGGACTATCAATCTTTAACAAAGAAAATAGCTTTGTAGATAAAATACAAAGGAGCTCAGTAAATGAGTTCAATAGAAAATTTTCACAACATAGCAATAGAGATTAAAGGAATAAATAAACGAATGGCCTCTTGAATGATGAAGTTAGTGGTGGATCTCCAGTCAAACTCCACCTCTCTAGTGCTAGCTCTTACCTTTTGCCTCTAGTTTGAGTTCACTTTCTCTACTACTTTTCTCTCTTCCTCTTTTGTTTCTTTTCTTTCTTCTCTCCACCGAAGCTCTGCTTCTTCGTCTCCCTCTCTATCTCTCCTCTTATCCCAGTCGAATGAGTGTTTGTGTAAAGAGTGAAGAATGAATGAAAGATGTCCCCTTTGCCACCACCCTCTCCTTTTATTTGTAGTATACTCCTAAGTCTAGGGTTTCGTGCCCTTAACCTCTAAGTTAAGGGAAAATGAATGAAATGAAGGGCGTGTAAGTCATGATTGTGACTCACACATACACGACTATTAACTTGTACGGATTGTGCTAATTCAAGTCATGATCTTGACTTAACTTGCACAACCATGACATGGTTAATATATGCAATTGTATAATGGCTAGTTTCATGCACAATTCTTTGTTTAAGTTCATGCCACATTCAAAAATTAATTTAATTAATATTCATGCAACATCCATATTGACTTCACTTAATTCATATCAAATTTGAATTAAAATGCAACCAATTTTAGCATATGAAAACAAATAAAATCAAACAAAATTCATCACAACACCAATGTGAACCATGTGGCAAATGGTTAGCCATCTCTGCAAGAGGGAAAGATAGAGTATGTTAATGCTACAGGAGGAAATTTTAGCAGTAATACAACTGTTAACGCTACAGGAGGAAAATTTTCCAATAATACAATCTGTATTCCCAGATCAATAATTCAAGCTGGAGATATCACCCAAACTTGAGTTATAGAGGGAATTGGTAGCAGAAATACTTCCTAAATGAGATGTAGGGTATATAGAAATTTTATCCTAAACCACAAGGCTCCTCCTCTACGTCATATATGTCATTGTAAAGTCTCTTGCTACTAATACTTTGAAATTCTAGTATGATGTAAAACAATTTCAGCAAAAGATAAGATCTCAATTTCAAGAGACAAGGTATAATATTCAAAAATTTAATAACCAAATGAGTTAAATGAAAATTGCTATCAATCATTTAAAAGCTCAAAGTGGTGGAAAATTGACAACATAACTGTAGATAAATATAAAGAATGTTAGTGCTTAAAGAGCTTCAAAATCATAAAAAGATAATGTAAAGGATGGCTAGAGGAGAGAAAATTAAAAAGGAGGAAAAGAAGAAAAGGATACCTCATCTAATTTAAAGGTAAATCTCTAAATGTTCAAAACATAACTATTTAGATTTGGTATATAAGGCAATGAAATAGAAAAAAGAGAATATAATGAAATCAGCTTGAAAACATGATTTGGAAAATTTGGAAACTTAGAGTTAGATCTTGATGTTTCCACTTTTGATCTTCATATTTATGATATGTAGCCTTTCTTTTCAATGTTTTCTTTCTTCTTTTGACGTCTTCAATTAATATCCTTTTCTAACAAAAAGTAGGTTTTCCGTAACATACATGGTCACTTACACAATTGCATAGGTGATCCATGTATCTTAAAAAATATCTCAATCATGAATTTACATGGTCACAGAAGCTTACTGGGCCATACATGGTCGTGTATGTCAACATACATAGGCATGTATCTTCACACAAGCATAAACAAAGTTTTTGCATCCGTTAAAGTTAATGGCATCCAAACTTGATTGAATGTTAATATTTTCGCTCAGTACTCTATTGAGTGGGCTTTCTACTTCACTATTTTTTTTATGATTTTTAAACTATATGACCTAAATATTTCTCACCTTAACCTTTGACTCATTACAACCTTCAAAAGTCCACTGATTTGTGTTATGAATGTGAATCATTAGTTGTGAAGAACCTAAATATGCAAAGTTGTGGGATGTCATATTCATGAAAGATGTTTGAGTATACCTATAGATTGATCTTATTTTAAACATAACTTGGCAAAGTCTACCCCTAGATTGCTCAACTTTTGAAGGGAATGCATGTTGATTGATCTTAGTAAAAAAAATTTGAATGATTAATTCTTACCATGATTTTGAAATTTATTTATCTTTTGTTATAACTGTTTATTATTAAGAAATATGGTTAAAGAGGAAGTTTTTTTATTTTGATTTTTAATTTTTCCTGAACATAGTCAAAAGCTAAGTCTTGGGGAATATTCTTGTATATTTTGATTTCAGTACAAGGTTTAGGAATAAGAACAAAACGAGCAAAATTCATATCTTTGGTGCCACTCTATTGATGTTCATTTGTATAACCTACATGCCAAATTAGACAACTAAAAAATGTAACTGTGATTTTTACCAAATTAATATATATAGTCACTTACATGCCCATGTAGCTAATCATGTATAAACACATGACCCTAATTTTATAGTATAAAAGGGCAATTAAGAGGCCAAATAGGGTATGTATAGATTAGAGTAAAGGAAGGAAGTGCTATGAGTAGTTAATTTTCTTTTTTCTAGTTCAAAGGGTATATTAAGGCTAGTGATCATGTTGGGGAAAAGATTAATCGTAATGATGTTATTTTGAGCTCTCTTTTAAAATTTACTATATTATTATCTATTTAAAGTTTGGGATTTACATATGAACAATTGAGATAAGCTTGTTACATTATTCATGTATGGATTCATTTCTATAATTATATTACAATCTGTAATTGTTGTAAATCCAGTGTATGGTAAACTAATTGTTGTCCATCGTTAAGGATAACATAACATAAGTTAAATGAACCAAATTATATAGTTCTTGCTTAGATTAACCTACTTTCCTAGTTTATAATGTGACTATCATACTAAAACTAGAGAGTTTATTATAGGTTGTTTGATAATTAGACCTAATTAAAGAGCTTGTTTTATTAGTTACAACCTAAAGGAAAATTGGGATTAATAGAGTTTGTTGTGAATCTATGCTTAATAGTTTCAAAGAGAGGTATAAGAATAACATGTCAAGTAATTATACACATTTATGTAAAGGTTAAGAACGAACCACGAACTGTATTTAAAATTGATTGATTAATCCTTACTTAAGATCCATAAGGAGTTTGAGTAATGTAAAGGATACTCAAATTTCTAACATCACTAAGCAAGGGAGGGATATTTAAAAAGTGAGACATCAAGCAGCTATAGAAAGAAACCTTATAGACTTCATGAGGCCTTAGTTCAATGCAAATCAACATAATGAGACTACCAGTGCAAACTAATACTTTCAAAATCAATCTAACACTGCTAAATACACTGTAAATCATCATTTAATTTTATAGAGTAGCTAATAAGATCCTAATGCTCATCTGGCCAACTTTCTAGATATTTATGACATGTTTAGATACAATGGACTATCAAAAGATGCAGCTAAGATGAGGCTCTTTCCTTTTATACGTAAAGATTAAGCTAAGGCATGGTTAAACTGTCTCAACCATAAGAATGTCAAAACGTGGGAGCAGCTAATGAAAGCCTTTTTACTAAATACTTCCCTTTAACATAGACCACTAAACTCATAAAGGAAATAAAAAATTTCCAAAAAAAAATAAAAGGGGTGATTATATGAAGCATAGGAGTGATTTACAAAGTTACAAGGGATTTTCCTAAATCACAACTTACCAAAGGAGTTCCTTTTGCAAACATTCTACAATGGAGTGAATCTAGCCATGCCAAGTACCATAGATGTAGCAACTAGTGGCTCTTTAATAAGGAAAACATGATCTATTAGAAGAGATAACATACAATAACTATCCATAGACATAGAAAGAATTAAACAACAGCCAACCTTTAGGGATCAAAGGGAGTGCTTGTTGTGGATTCAGTGGCAGCATCACAAGATAAAGTAGCAAACTTAGCTAAACAATTGAATAGCCTATAAAGACACATGTTTTAGTAAGAGTTGAATAGCCTATAAAGACACATGTTTTAGTAAGAGTTGGATCTTATTTATATATTTCAAGGATTGTTTAATGTTTTGGAGATGAGTAGAGATAGGAAAAATAAAAGAAAATATGAAGAAAAAGATAGAGAAACAAGTATGGCATGATAGTGAAATAATAAGTAGAAGTTTGAAAGTTTTGGGCACTGATCAGGTTATTTCGATGTGTGTAAGTTATAATTAATTAACCTCGATAATCCACAAATGCATGGTTCATTCGCGTAGTATCTAAGATGTCGATCCTATAAGGAGAGATAATCTAATCCCAAAATCTAAGACCAAAACAATTCACAAAATCCAAAATGTAATGGAACTCAAATGAGAATTTAATTCAATTAAGCAAATCAATTCAAGAATCAATCACGAAAATATTAATAATTTGGTAATTGCAATGCACACTTAAGAATCAACCTAAAAGAATTACTAACTGAGAAAAAGGGAATTTTACCTATCATTAATGTTAACCTAATTAATTATGAATTACAGATTATCGGTTCTAGACGGTCTTAGGGTTGATTACTCTCTCTAGTTATAACCATTAACCCTAAATTATAAACCCTAATCAAATTATGGAAATTGCAATTTCTCAATTAATAATGTAATATCCTATCCTTTAAATTGTTGAGGGTTAGGGTTAGAGGGTTTAAAAGATTAGCTCATGCATGATTAATTTGGTTCATTAGGATACAAAATTTGTTATTCTATGTACATGCATGAGATTAACATACGCGTACATAGATTATTGCTTATAAATATAAAAAATAAGTGAAAAATGTTTATGTGTCATTAATTGACATTTTTGGGATGCTTGGATATGATTTTTATAAATTATAATTAAATTAGAAATTGATGGATTTAAGTTAGTGATTTGGAGTAATTATTAAAAATCGAAAGTTTGAGGAGTCAATATGTAAATTGGCTAAGTAAAATTCCTAAATGATAAAATTTGAGAGAAATGGTATTTTATATTTGTGACAAGTGACACTTTAAATTTGTGACAAATGTCACTTTAGACTTGTGACATGTGGAGCTTGAAGATGGTGACATATGGAGCTTTACAAATGGTGACATATGTAGCCTTATAATTGATGGCATATGTAGCATTACAATTAGTGAAATATGGAGGCTTAAATGAGTGACTGTGGAGCCTAAAGTTAGTAATATGTGGACCAATAGAATAGTAACATATGGACCAACAAAAGGATAACATATGAACCAATAAAATGGTGTCACATGGACCAATGAAATGGCGACACATGAATTAGTTTGACTTTCTTTGAACTTTCTAGAGAAAATATATGTAAAAGGCAATATAATCTATGATGTTAGAGGAGGAAAAAAAACCAAAATGAGAGGGAGAAGGAAAGAAAAAGGGGAAGAGAAGAGGAGAAGGAAAGAAGTTACCAAGGTAAGTCAAAATTCTGGTTTCAATTTCATCGCCATCTTTTGATCTATTTTCCATATCTTTAGAGCCTGAATTTGAAGAAAATCAAAGAACAAAAGTTGTAGATATAGGCATTAGATTGACCTCTGTGAAAGTGTCTTAATAAAATAGTGACTAGAGCTTGAGTTATGTTATTTTCCCTAATAATGCCTGTGATCGACCCCTATACAGGAACCTTATATTATTTCCTAATTTTTGAGGGCCTTAGAACCCTAATTAGTCAAACTATAAAACATGAAAAATTATTATTGATGTCTTATTAATGCTTCTATGAAATGGATTGGCTACAATATGTCTTGATAATGATTTATTGTTATTTGAGCATTGGTTGCCAACCTGCTTTCTTACAAGAAAATAAGACAGAATTTGGATGGGGATTGTATTCTAAAGGGAAATGTTGTTCATGTAATTTTTGGATATATTAAGACTAATAGAATTATAGTTTCATAGGGTACAAGAATCATGGTATTTGTATTTTTGTAAAGAGAGTTATGATTAAAAGAAGCAACTTGTTCATAAAGGAACATTAGGAAGAAAAGGATATAAATATTGCACTTAAGGATTGCATACATATTCTCGCTATTCGTTATCAATGACTAATGTTCATATACATGTCTAATAGGCTCTCATAGTGATTGTCAACACCTACATATTGTCGGGATATCGAGGCAACAACTCATTGGAGTGTTCTGCGAGTTAACCTAGATGTTTCTCACTATAATTGATTTGTTTTTTGTTAAATTTCAGTTATTGAATTGTTAATTATATGATTGTTATAATTCTAGACATCGTTGGTCTGAGGAGTTTGATACTCGAGACTATATATGGAGGTGTTTTCAAATTGAATTTCTATTACTAATTATGTGATTATCCCTAAAATGCTTATTTGATTCAAATTGAATGTGAATTCTAGAAAATCAGTTACGCTAATGGAAGCAAATGATGTGTGAGATGATTCATATCATTGCATTTGACATCCATGATGAGTTAATGGGAGTTGTGATCAAAATGACCAACACACAAACATTCAAGGCAAAATGCTCAAAATCAGGGCCTAAGGCTTGTAATGTGAAATTAGGGCTTAATGCTCGTAATTTGAGATCAGGGCTTAATGCTCATAATGTGATCAGGGTCATAATGCTCATTAAGCTGGCCAACAGAAAATTGTTTGAAACCTAGGTGTGAATTGGCATATGTGAGCGCAATGAAAAGAAAGAAGAAATAAAGCACATGTGCATTTGCATTCACATTTTTGCATAAATGATATGTACTAATTGAATCAAAATATTGCAATACATCTGGATATCATTGATGATGTGATATGGTGATTAAAACTATTATATGTGATATGATTGTTGATGTGCAATAATATGTTGTTGGAACTGTCCTCTATGATATGATTCACTCACCGAGTTCATCAATGATGAATCACTCATTGAGTTTACAAAGTCATCAAAATTGCAATGTTATTTTCAAGTCAAAAGAGATCTAGCTAATCTAGTTAGAGTATAACTTCTGCATTTGGACATGAGTTAGTGGTCAGGATTAGTTGTACCTACAGATGCATATAGTTATTTTGCATCAAGAATAACATTGTCACGTTATCTTGTTGATATCAAACTTTCTTTGTGTCTTTTAAATATTACGTAAATTGTGATATAAGTCGGTTGCTACTTGGCGTATGTTTTAGGTATTAAATATAATGCCAAGATTTATGAAATGCTTTGATATATATATATATATATATATATATATATTCCTTTACGTGGTTTACACAGGTTAAATATGGTAGGCATTTTTGAAATTAAAGTCGAACTTTGGCAATTTGTTAATTAAAATGCCTCTATCCTATATGATATTATGTGTAAGGTGGAAAAAATCTTTTTGAATTATTTTCTAACATATCATTTTAGTAGAGTATAGCCTCGAATCTCCTATAATATGCTAGGGAATATGCTCTATTGGAGTGATATGTTACAAACAACCTATCCAAAACCCTAATTAGAATTGAAGTTGTCTAATAAACTATTGGAAACCTATATAGGATCTCTCTTCGCATAATTTATCGATTTGATTTAATTCTTGTTCTATTAAATCACCTAACTCTTGTTAGCCCAATTTAATGATTTTTTATTTGATTCATCCTCTCAGTTTATTGTCAAATTATGCTCGTCTCGAATTAAATCACAATAAATCCAAATAACACATAAATAATTAGATTTCATTAAATTAAAGATAAAACCCTGAAGGTGACTTTAGAGCATCATCAACATCCAAAAATCCTATCATCAACAGTTATTCCAATTTTATACAATAACAAAACTAAAAATAGCAGGAAATACGAATTGAACAGATGACAGAAGGCAGTGACGTCGAGAAACTCCTAATCTAGGAAGTCGAGTCAGCTTCTTCTCTTCTTCTCTCTTCCTTCTTCTCTTTCTCTATCTCTCGATAATTCTCTCTAGGGATTCTTTAAAAGTGGCTGGTGCAAAACTTCTTTTTCTCTACCTCTTTGTCTTATTCTTTAAATACCTTTCGTTTTTTGAGCAAAAGGTCCAAAAAAATCCCTCGAAACTTGAATTTTTCGAGTGTCTACATTTCTACCCAATGTAGGTCACGACCATAGCGATCATGGGCCATATCCTGAGCTTCTGTCATGATCGTGACATATAGGCCACGATTGTGGGCCAACTCTAGTGCTTCTGTCACAGTTATGGCATGTTGTGCCAAGATCGTGGGCCATTGCTTTGGCTTGAATGTCTCCGAAACTTCTCCATTCTTCGTTGTTGACCATAAAATACTAACAAACACATCAAGGTTCCTTAAAAAGATAATATTTAAACTCAAAATTTTGTGCTAACCTATAAAAACACTTAAACACAAATAAATAACAAACTAACAAAATTCTAACATAAACATATACTAAACGATTGAAACTTGGAAATGGAATAGAAGTTAAATCATTGACAATAAGGTGTGAACTACTTATTTGAGGATGGTGATCCTTCTTCTTCTTTGTTAGATCAATTTCTTCTTCTTCTTCTTTCTCCTTCCCCTTCTTTGGCCCTTGTACCTCCTTGCAGCTTCTTAAGGTAATAGCGCAACCATCTTCTCTTAGGTTCCTTTCAAGTTAACTAAGCAACCTTTTGGAGCTCTGGGCTTACAGCTTGCCTACTACATCAACTAGCTGACTAACCTGATTTTCCAATTTTTTCAGACCACTCCTCGCATCTTGCTGAAATTGAAGAGTGTTAGACGCTAAGCTTTTAACAATTTCCTCTAAGGACATACTCTAGCTTATTATTGTTGTGGTGGTTGTAGAGGCGGTGGCCTTGACTGAAACTATTGTTGATTCTAATGAAAACCTGATGGTGCATGGAATCCTTGCTACTGCTACTGATAATTAGGTTGACATGCATTAGAACTATCTCCTTACTATGAGTTTCCATACCTAAAGTTGTAATGATACTTTCACCCTAAATTGTAAGTGGGGGAAAAAGGTCATACCTTCTCTATTGTCCTTGAAACCCCAACTACATTGACATGTTCTTCATCCTACAAAGAAGGGCATGCATCTGTAGGATTGTCAACTAATGTACAAATACCACATACCTTGGTTGGCTCCTTTCCTATCACTGCCTGCCGCATTAAAGAAGTCAAAGTTACAACTTGTAGCTCCAACTTGGAGATGGGGACCTCCTTCACCTGCTTTGTTAAGGAGGAAGCATTATTACGATTGCCCTAATACAAGGAGTTCACTGCCATTGTTGCTATCAAATTCCTAGCATCCTTTAATATCCTGTTCACCAAGGCTTCACCACCTACAACGTCTATCATATTCTTGTCTAAAGGAAGCAAACATTCATATAAATATTGAATTAATAACTAGTAACTTATCTGATGGTTTGGACAACTATTGCAGAGCTTCCTGAAATGCTTCCAATAATCATATAAAGACTCCCTGTGTCTTGTTGAATGCTATAGATCTCCTTCTTAATATTAGTGACTCTTGAGGTAGGGAAGTATCTCTTTAAAAATGCTTGCTGCATTTGCTCCCATGTGTTGACCAAGCTGGCATGTAAGTCATACAACCACTCCTTGGCTATATCTACTAAGGCAAAAGGAAATATCTTTAGCTTAAGTTGCTCTACTAAGACTCCCACTAGATTCATGCCTAAGCATACGATGTGTAACTCCTTCAAGAACTTGTTGGGATCGATGATGTAGCCTAATCCCATTGAGCTGATGTCAAGCAAACCTATAAAAGTAGCAATGCACATATCAATCTAGGTTTAATTTCAACTTTCGACTCATTATCTGGATAATTGATACAAAGCAGATTAGGGTTGAAAGAAGGAGTTGTAAGCTCCTTTACGGTGTGCTAATGAGGTTCCATAATCTTCTCTATTTTGTTTGAACCCCCGTCGACTTCTTCTTCAAAGGATAAGGAATGACCACTCTCGGGAAGATTTGTATAGATTCCTCACTGTCTCTGAAAAAATCTGGTGTGACCTGCAATAGGAAAAAAAGAGAAAAGGTTAAGTGGAGAAAATAATGAACTTCTTTTTTCCTTAGAAAATTTATGCAAATGGATGTTTTTTAAGGAACTATAGGACGTGCAAATTGATGAAAGAATGAAAAAGATCAGTAAAAAAAATGAAAACAACAATTATCGCACGTCAATTCCCTAACAACAGTGCCAAAAATTTGATAGCCTATCGTTAACTACCAAATAATAAACTTCTAACTACCAAACTATGCAGTGAATGGTGAGCTAGGGTTAAACCACAGAGAGCTAAGATGCAAATGCTATTTCAAATATTATAACAAAAGAAAACAAAACACCATAAAATGATGAAGACGAGACAACTAATATGCAATGATCGTAACCAAAAGACAAGCATAAAGCAAATTTAGAAAAGTCTAATAACAATGGTAAAGAAGTGGGCTAGAGATATCTTTGGGATTTCGAGATGTTCATTGATCCTTGAATTTAATTAAAAGTTACTTTAATCATGGTGTTAGCCTATAGACTGAATTAAGCTCTCAAACCCTTAATTTCTCTAAAATAGACAAAACTAATAAGCTCTAGAAATGCCCCCGATCTCCACTATAACCTAGAATAGGTGTAAATTAATATAAACAAGAGAATGAGTCATATTACACACACACCTTTTAGGTGTTACAGCATACATATTTATATTTACACATAGTATCTAAACTAAAAAATAACAATCTAGGAAATAAAATCAAATATTTGTAGCTTAAAATATACTCAGAATACTCTGTAGGATATTTCCTATTATGACAAGAATATTATGTAGGATATTATGACATATACTCTACAGGATATTCTAACACTCCCCCTCAAGCTAGTTTGTAGATGTCTTGCATCTCCAACTTGCTTACTAGAAAATCAAATTGCTTTTTCAGTAGACATTTAGTGAGTATATCAGCCACTTGTTAAGAAGTAGGAATATAAGGAGCATAAATTAGTCCACTATCAATTTTCTCCTTGATAAAGTGTTTATCAACTTCAATATGTTTATTATGATCATAAAGAACCGAATTATGAGCAATTGAAATTGCAGCTTTGTTATCACATTAGATATTCACCGAAAGTGACATAGGGAGCTTCATGTCTTCCAGCAATTTCTTAATCCACATAACTTCACAAATCCCATGTGCAAGGGATCTAAATTCTGCTTCAGCGCTACTTTGTGCCACATCACTTTGCTTCTTGCTTCTCCAATTTACTAAATTTCCTCCAACGAATATGCAGTATCCAGATGTTGATCGCCTGTCCATCACACTACCGGCCCAGTCAGCACCAGTATAAACTTCCACCTAAAAGTGATCATGTTTTTTAAACATCAAACCCATTCTAGGCATCCCTTTTAGGTACTTTAGTATCCTATAGGCAACTTCAAAGTGTTCACAACCAGGTGCATGCATGAATTGGCTTACCACGCTTACAACAAATGCTATATTGGGGTAAGTGTGTGACAAATATATAAGTCTGCCCACCCAACGCTAAAATTTCTCCTTTTGAATTACGTCTTCAATTTTAACAGGATTAGTTTAAGATTTACCTCTACTGGAGTTTCAGCAGCCTTGTAACCTAGAAGACCAGTGTCATCCAATAAATCAAGGATATATTTCCTTTGATTTACAAAGATCCCTTCACGTGATCTTGCAAATTCCATGCCTAGAAAATATTTCAAGGTTCCTAGATCTTTAATCTCAAAGTCTTCAACTAGCTTCTTCTCTAATCTTACTAATTCATCAAGATCATCACCTGTTAGTATCGTGTCATCGACGCACACAATAGGGATTGCTATTTTTCCTTTAACACCATATTTATACAAAAGAGTATGATCTGTTTAACTTTGTAGATAACCATATGTTTTATAGTGTTTCCAAATCGTTAAACCATGCCCTTAGAGATTGTTTGAGACCATATAAAAACTAGTTGAGTCTACAAACTTTGTTTTGACTTACAGATTCTTCAAAACTAGGAGGTAGGCTCATGCAAACTTTCTCTTCCAAGTCACCATTCAGGAATGCATTTTTTACATCTAGTTGGTATAATGCCCAGTCAAAACTAACTGCAAGAGACAATAAAACACATATAAAGTTAATTTTGGCTACTGGGGCAAAAGTTTCCTGGTAGTCAACACCATAAGTTTAAGTAAACCCCTTGGCCATAAGTCTAGCCTTATATCTCTCTACACTACCATCTGCCTTGTATTTTACAGTAAATACCCATTTACACCCAACTTTTTTTTGACCTTTGGGTAGCTCTACAATTTCCCATGTCCTATTTTTCTTTAGTGCATGCATTTCCTCCATCACTGTTGTTCTTCAATTTGGATCACTAGGTGCTTCCTAAATATTTCTTGGAACAACCATACTAGAGATTTTTGAAATAAATGCCTTATTTTTTATGAGAGACGACCATAAGACAATATTTTGCAATAGGATTAGTAAATACTAGAAGTTCGAGTCCTAACCCTTAATATGGGTACGGGATGTCACACTTAACACGAAGATGAGATCTTGTGTATTAATCACCATATAAAGTGAAGCGGGAGATCTAGAAGGAAATACCAATTAAGGGGAAAATGGTAATTTTATCCTTTATTGCGCGGATAACTATAATATGGTTCATAATAGATTTTACAATTGGACATCTAATTTGAAACATATATTCTCATAATATTTAGTAATTCAATAGTTCAGCTAATTGTCTTTAGTGGAATGAAATTTGGTTTGGAATTAATTCTAATGAGATTAAATTAATTATGGGCTTATTGGAGCTTGAATTATATAAGTCTAATTAGATTCCCCACTTGGCTTCTAGAAAGGTTATCAAGGAAAGTAAGAAAAATAAATAGAAGTTTTCGGAAAGAAAAATGAGATAGAAAAGAAAGGAATGACCGAATTAGATTCGGAACACAAAAACCAGAACAATTTAATTAAGAATTAATTAAATTGGCTTTTAAAGTTAATGATTAAATGTTGAGCTTACACTAATTAATTGTTAATTAGAAATCCAAATAAACATTTAATATTGGGCTAGACTTTGATTTGATTTTATTAATTAGATTAATTAAATTGAAACAAAGTTATTGAAGATAAAAGGAGGGTAAATTTCGATTAAATGGACTAAATGGATAGCTGTACATTTATGGTGGGTTTTTATCATGCTTCATCATCATTAAATGGTTTAATGGTATCATCACTAAATGGAGTAATGATCTTATTATTAAATGGATTAATGGTTGTCTTTTAATGATGGCATGTAACCTTTTATCATTCTTTTGATTAAAGCAGGAAGAGGTGCGTTTGATGTACCCTCTCCCTTCTTTCATCTCATAACCAAAAATGAGAGGGTCTCATTTAGGTTATTGGTCTTTTCATATAGCCATCTTA
>JANIPM010000009.1:9423206-9438739 GCA_027478405.1 Erythroxylum cassinoides
ATTTTCAACTTAATTTCAATCAACTCATCCACTTTTGAATATTTCTTATTTTTACTCAAAAATCGGGGTCCAACATAATATGTCACGTGATTAACAAATAAAATACCATTCGAAGAGAGATCAAGTGTGATAACTTGAATATTTGATAGATAACTTCCAAACAAATTGAAATTATAAGGGAAAGAGTTTTGAATTGAGAGATTACAATTTGGAATTTTAAGATTTAATTAGGGATTATCAATTAGGGTTAATTGGTTAGATCTTGAGAGAGACTAATCAAATCCTTCAATAATCTAGGATTGATTCTGATTGAATCAAAAGTGGTTAAGATAGCAAAATGACAATAGAATAAATCAAATACTCTCATAATTGATCTATCTTGTTTTACTATGGCTTCTAATTTGTTGACTGGTTTAGTGCTCTATTTGATTTAATTATGTTGATTTCATAATTTTATTTTCATTCAACTCATACTCAATTGTTTAATTTCCTGGTTATTTTTATTTTTATTTAATCCACATTTTTGCAACCTTAGACAAAGTTAGAGTTCATTTAGTTTTAGCTAATTCTTCATATGATCGACACCTCAATTACTACGAATTACAATCTACATACTTGCAGAATATTGAGAGCTTTATATTAGATAAAACTTGTTCAACAGATTCATCACCTTGATACATTTCTTTGATATCGACTAATCTTAGTATTATTTTTATCTTAGTTTATTGTTGTGTCAAATTTAATGTAGTTTGTTTAGTTTAATTTTCAATTAAATTCACAACCTAATTCGGTGGTTAGATAATAGAAAAAGGGTTAATATTAATATTTACAATCTTTGTAAAATGTACTCTTACTTGTTAGTGCTACCTACTGCTACACCATACACTTATTATAAGCACATAAAATCAATCAATCAACACCTTTACATTGCTTATTTGGCAAAAAGATTCTTTAGATTTATGGTTTCACTTATTTACAAAGTTGTTGGAAGCATCCTTTATATCATTTAAGGGTAAGATTGTGTACTTTTTAACTTTACTCTGCATATCAATAAAACTTTCACTAAGTTATTGTTATTGTACTTGTAACATTTGTTTACAGACATGCACATATAATTTTATGGATATTTCAAATATTTGATAAGGA
This sequence comes from Erythroxylum cassinoides, assembly GCA_027478405.1. NCBI lineage: Eukaryota > Viridiplantae > Streptophyta > Magnoliopsida > Malpighiales > Erythroxylaceae > Erythroxylum > Erythroxylum cassinoides. Next base: position 9,424,353 of record JANIPM010000009.1, read on the forward strand.
ATTCAAGAATATCTAGTAAGCTCTTCAAAACTAACTCAAACCTACATCTTGTATTATCCAACTAAGGAAGCATTCTTAATCAAGTCCAATGGCAGTTCTAACCTGGTCATGAAGTAGAAGTGAAGACTAAAGAGAATGAAATTCATTCTTATCTGTATTTCTATACTTAGCCTAGTTTCAAAATTGGGTGTAATGCATCTCTAATCATTTAAATAGATGCTTTAATTGCAACCTTAATCAATTTTATATACTTGTAATGCCTTCGGTTATACTTCAAAGTAGGAGACTTCTCATGCAACTAACTACTTCCATTGTTTTTCAAACTTGGGTGTAAAGCCAAAATATTTGTTTGAAGAGAAGAAAGTGGTAAAATAATGCGTTGTAGTAGTTCCGAAGTTTAGCAGTTCATAGTAATCTGAGTACGAGACTATTTGATTTTGTTTCCTACTTCTCTAACAAGACTGTCCGAGTTCTGCAGGTTTGTATCGTTGGGGCAGATTTTTAACATCTTTTGGATGCTTTACCTACACTCAAGTTTTGGATCTTTGTCAACCTTTTAAGAAGTTCAAATTGCCATTGTCTAGGCTTTATACGTCCCAGTGATACCCAACGTTTAGGTTGCTTCTGTCCCGACGTTTTCATTTGCTGCTTCAACTTCCTATTGGCGTGCCATCTTCCACCTCGCCAACCGAGGCCATATCTGCAACTCAGGTTAAAAGGAGGTAAAATAGACATTAGCAAATGCATGAAGTAATTTATTATAATAATAAAATTGATATAGAGGCAACAAGGGCTCAAAAATATTTCTGCTAATATCATTTCGCTATAAACATTTTACTAATTTCGAAGTAATATGAATGCTGCAAAACACAAGATCTGACAGAACAACCAGTACTTTGGAAAGAATTAATGCCTAATAGGTTCCCAGACAAAACCATCAAACCTTGTCAAAGCAATAGTTACTTGCATTTGAAGCATCTTAAAAATCTCAACCAACTTCGTTAGATTTTTTCTCATCAAATACCATTCTAACTGGCTAAAAGTTTTACAAGTAATAATGATTATGTACCTTGAAAACTCGGATAAAAAACAAAACAAAAGGAAAAAAAATTGTGGATAGATATGTTAAGCAAAGAGGTTACATTCACAAAGTTGAATAGAGAGTTCTCAATTGATTGTCTAAGAGCTCTACAAGATCCTACGCCCACCACATCGAAATCAACTTGTAGAAGATTTAGGGATCACCACTAGTGAAAACAACCTTCAGTATAGCTTATAGATCTTCAGTGAAAGAAAGAAAAATACAACGAGGGAATGAATATTTAATTATTTTTTGATGTTAATTTTCATTAATAGAGAAAGTTTAAAATACTTTTATTTTAGCTTGGCCTTATTGCTTTAAGACTTAAGTCTATTAGGATTACACATGGTAATTAAAAGCTTAAAGACAACTGTATGTTTATTAATAGGAATAGTACGAGGGTAGTGGCCATTTGAGCTTAGCCCAAGAGTATTATTCTGGATTCTACAAGGGTTTCAATTTTGTACTGATGCCGTCTTGCTAGATACCTTTAGAACCTGAAATTCACGCAGATAAAAGGGATGCTAAGACAGCTGATTTCTTAACAGAATTCAACTCCATTTTTGAAGAACCAAAAGGATTATTTCTCCATACTTTGCATGAACATAAGATTTGCTTAAAGAGGATACTGAAGTTGTCTATGTCAGGACTTACAGGTATTCAATATTCTTAAATTCAGAAAAATATGATTGAAGGACTAGTACAAGAGGTATTAACTCAATGTATAATTCAACAAAGCAACAATCCCTTTTTATCAATAGTGGTATTAATTGGATAGATAGAAAGACAATACGTGAAGATTTGTTAACAATCAACCCTCTCCCCAGCCCATACCAACTAAGCCCATCAAAACTTATACTCGTAGAAACAAATTAGGAAAGGGGGGAGTCACTGCCATGTAGGCAAGTTTGTTAGAAGGTAGTTATGGAGAGAGAATGAGGGAGGGGAATATAGCTGTCTAGTGAGAATAGACTAACAATGATTATTATCATCATTGTTAGGAAAAGTTGGCCTGGTTTGTCCAGGAAGGGGAGCTTGCTCCAGTTGTTATTATCTACAATACTATCAATATACTATCAGCAATACAACCTCTATCGAGATTCTTAACAATTGGTGCTTTCATTAAGAGGCCAAGGGGTAGAGATTGTATGCAAACTAGAATGGAAGCTAGAGTATCAGCAGTAGAGGCGTCTCTCCGGAGGCAGGAATCATCCCTCTCAGCTCAAGAGGGCATGGTTAAATCGCATGACACCACTTTGAAGGATCTTCGATCGCAGCTGAGCTCTCCACGCTGGCCAAATCGCAAAATCTGCTATAGTCAGAGATGAGGGATAGGTTTCAATCCTTGATGGTCAGAAACTCGCATAAACAAAAGGTGGGCAAAGAAGAAGAACCATCGGCGTTTACCCATCATGCGTCCTCTTCAGCCGGTGGTGACAGACCCGCGCACCTCTCTTCGGTTACTGCCGGCAACGACAGACCCACAGGTGGACCGCAAGGAGCTAGGCATCGTCGACAGGGTGACCACGCTTCTTCGGCTGCTACAGAACGTTCATGGGAAGAATATAGGAATGTCGCATGTAGGGTCGACCTCCCTGCTTTCCATAGGGATGACCCGTTCGCTTGGGTCACGAGAGTTGAATCATACTTTATGATTCATGAAATCCCTCCTGAACTTCGTTTACCCATAGTTCAGATTTGCATGGAGAGTTCGATGCTCTACTGGATCATAACTCTACGTGAGTTAGACCCGTGTATGACTTGGGAGAGGTTTAAACGTTCTTTGTTCGATCGATATGGGGAAAAAGATGAGAGAAATCCGGTAGAGCAGCTGAAATCAATAGTTCAACATAGGTCAGTGGATGAGTATATCGAAGAGTATTAGAGAGTGGCTTCACAAATCACTCATTTTCCTAAAGAATAGTTTATGAGCTGCTTTTTGGGAGGATAACGTGAAGAAATAAAGAACCGGGTCAAGACCCATGACCCATCGACCCGCACTCGGTTAATTTCTGTGGCACTTAAGGTGGAAAGGGAGCTGGTCGGCGAAGGAATAATCCGACCCAGTGAAACAAAACACAAATTCGGGGCTTCCACTACTGGGTATGGGTCTCAGTTTGGCATGTCCAACCCCCAAGGCCTGGGTCAAACAGAAAATACATCTACCAACGTTAATGGGGAGGTAAAGGAGTTGCCCAACAGGCCCCGAAATGTGATGACTGGTGATAGCCGACAAAATGGTCCAAGGTGGAAGGGAATTCGAAATTTGTCTTATGAGCAACTAATGGAGAGAAGAGCAAAGGGGCTGTATTTTAAATGTGGCCAAACCTATGGTCCACTTCATCAATGTCCAGATAAAGAGTACAAGTTGATTGTTAGGGAGGGAAATGTAGAAGATGAAACAATAGGTGACTTTGCAGCAATGAAGGCAGAGGAGTCTCAGCAGGATTGGGAGTTGGTTTGTAATTTGATGGAGTACAGAGAAATAGGAAGGGAAAAATCCTCACCAATGAGATCTATGATTATGATGGGTAAGCTTAAGGAAATGCCTATTTTAATTATGGTAGTTGGTGGAACTAGTCATAATTTTGTGTCAAGGAAGTTGGTTAAGGCCATGGGAATCCCTACTACTCATACTCGAACCTTTGGAGTTAGACTAGGTGATGGACACCGATCTTTCTCACAAGGTGTTTGTAAAGAAATGCAGCTAGAAGTGAACGGAGCAGAATTTAGTATGGATGCTTATGTGTTCAACACTAGGGGACCCGATCTAATATTAGGTGTGGCATAGCTGGGAGAAGCTAGGAGTGGTCAAGGTAGATTGGAAGAGAATGTTTATGTCCTTTGACCGTATGGACAGAAATTACTCTGCAAGGAATTAATATGAAGGACCCTATTCCATACGCTCTACAACAAATGATCAAACGTGAGGAAGCTACCTGGGAGGATACAGACTTCATCAAGAGACAATTCACTTCTTTTTCCCTTGAGGACAAGGGGCCTATTGAGGAGGAGGGAATTGTTAACAATCAACCCTCTCCCTAGCCCATACCAACTAAGCCCATCAAAACTTACACTCGTAGAAACAAATTAGGAAAGAGGGGAGTGACTGCCATGTAGGCAAGTTTGTTAGAAAGTAGTTATGGAGAGAGAATGAGGGAGGGGAATATAGCTGTCTAGTGAGAATAGACTAACAATTATTACTATCATCATTGTTAGGAAAAGTTGGCTTGGTTTGTCCAGGAGGGGGAGCTTGCTCCAGTTGTTATTATCTACAATACTATCAATATACTACCAGCAATACAATCTCTATTGAGATTCTTAACAAGATTCCACGTTGATTACATATTGTTAAACAAATATACAATTAAAGACAAAATTTCAATTCCTTTGATTAAGGAATTATTGGACAAATTGAATAGGGCAAGGTGATTTTTAAAGCTTGAATCTGCTCAGATTATCATCAAATCAAGTTGTTCCCTCGAGATGTACACGGAAAAACTTTCATAACTCATGAGAGTAGTATGAATTCTTGGTTATACCCTTTGGACTTACAAATTATCCTACCGCTTTTTCAGAGGTTAATGAATCGATACTTTAGGGCTAACCTAAGGAAGTTTGTTTTAGACTTTTCATATGATATTTGGGTTTTCAGCCCCACATTCAAAGACCATTAAAAGTACCTCAGGATTGTTTCAGTAATTTTGCATAAGAACAGTTCTTTGCCAAAAGCAAGTGCAGCCTCAGAGCAGATCAAATTGAATACCTAGGCCATGAAATTTTAGCAAGTGGAGTGATTACCAATCCAAAGAAGCTGGAAACTATTGCAAATTGACCTAAACCAACCACCATCAAGGAATTAGAGGGTTTTGGGGACGGGAGGAATTTTTCAAGAGGTTTATCCTACATTATGGCATAGGAGTAAGCCTTTAAAAGGCTCTTTTGGTTGAAATGAAGATGCGCACAAAGCTTTCCAACATCCAAAATAGGCATTAATGACAGCACTATGTTGATCTTAATCATGCACAAACTTTCACTATAGAGGCTCATGCTAGTGCGTGAGGACTAAAAGCAATCTTGTTACAACAATAGCATTCCAAAGCCTTCGTGAGTAAGGCCTTGGCTCTTAAGTACCAAGCATTATCCACCTACGATAAGGAATTCCTCGCAATTGTCATAGTAGTGAGACATTATCATCATTTAGACGAAGGAAATTTATAATACAGGCTGATCAAAAGAGCTTAGAATACCTCCTTGAAGAAAGAAATAGCATTCCCTTTCAACAAGCTTATAGTTCCCTAACCTTTGAAGCTATGACTTTGAAATCATGTGAAGGAATTCCTTCCACAATCATTTTTGCCTTTGATATCCCCCTCAGATTGATGTTGGCTAATGAAAAAGCATCAATTTGTGAACAAGGAAGTGATGTAGGTTCTAGAAGAGAGCCCTAGTAAATAAATCAACAATCTAGAGATCGGTGGCGATATGTGAAAGAGAGAGAACACGAGTGTCATATGCTTCACAAATAGAGTGACAATTTAAATGGAATATACTCATTTACAAATGGGTTTATAGCAATTTGAATGGAACTAGTATTATTCGTATGGAGTGGAGTAGGCACAATTTGGGGAAACCCAAGCTCTCGCAACAATCGCCAAGGCCGTATAATTTTAAGACAAGCAAAGGACATATCACAATATTCAGACTTAGTAGAGGACATAGACACCCGATCTTGCTTCTTGGTTTTTCATAAAACAAGAGTTACCAAGAAACATGCACCAACCACTAATTGAATGTCGAGTATCAAATTAAACAGCCCAATCAGTGTCACTATATGCAACCAAATGAACAGGAGAGTCCATAAAGGAGAAAAAATCTTGAACGAAAGGGCCTTCCAAATAGCGAACAATGCAACAAACGATAGCCAAGTGGAGGCGTCAGGCACCTATATAAATTGGCTAACTTGTTGAACAACGAAGGAAATATCAAGTCGAGTAATAGATAGTTTAGGCGCCCATATAAGCACATGGAGCTTGTTGAGTGATCATTTTATCTTACAAACATTAAAAGATGGTGTAGAAAATAACCTTGGTGGTAAAAGATCTTCGGGCAATAAGGCATTCTTAAAATCCATTTGTCGCAATAGCCAGCCATTAGAAGCAACAATAGCTAGTACAAGTCGCACAATTGTCATCTTTGTTATAGATCCAAATGTCTCTTTACCTCATACTCTTGTCAATTACCAAGTTTTATTAACCTCGCTTGATATCTATCAAATGAACCATCTAACCACAACTTAATGGAATATACCCATTTACAACCAATGGGCTTAACACTAGTAGGACAAGGAACAATATCGTAAGTATGATTCCCGTGAAGAGCCTAAAACCCTTCTTGTATAGCTTTTACCCAATGTTCATGCTTAGTTGCTTGAGAATAAGAGGTCGGACCAATAGTTTCAATAAAATGGCTAAGAAACCATAGCTATTCGGAGGATAACTAATACGGAAGGATCTCCGAAGAGCCACAATAGTAGGCACTAGATCAATGTTAGTAAGGATTTGCAATGATGGGAGCTATTGTTGCTAATAATACTAGGTTTAAAATGCTCAATTGGTAAAGAGATATAATCAAATCTAGGAAGAAAAATGTCAAAAGGAAATACATGTTGCTGAAAAAAGTACTAATGTTCAAAGAAAATCACATTTCTGGAGATCTGCAGACAACAATATCATCCTAACACAAAAATCCATTGCGAGTAGTACTATAGCCCATAAAAGCACACATGAACGATTAAGTTTTAAGCTTGTGGTGTTCATAGGGAGGCAAATGAACAAAACAAATGCATCCAAATGTGTAGCATGTGATAGTTATGATCCATACCAAAAAGATGATAACAAGGAGAATCAAAATTGAATAGTTGAGAAGGCAAACAATTAATCAAATAAACGACAATAGACAAATGGATGGAATGCAACTCCAAGAATAACATTCGAAACATGAACAAACGACGATTTTTACATTCAGCACCCCATTCTATTAAAGGGCGTGACGATATGATCATCGAGATACAATACCTTTTTGTTGCAAAAAAACCTTGAAAATCATGCGACATATATTCACCACCATTATCAAATCATAAAACTCTAATGCAGGTAGAAAATTGGGTTTTAATATAAGCCACGAAGCCTTCGAAAATAGTGAAACACCTCAAATTTGGAGCATAGAAAATATACCCATGTAAAACAACTATAATCATTAATAAACATCTTAAAATATTTATACTGCTTGTGTGAAATGACAAAGAGTAATACACCAAACATCAGAGTGTACAATCTTAAAGCATAGATTAACACGACTACCACAAGTAGGGAAAGGTAAAGCTTTATTTTTTGCTATGTTACAAGTAAAGAAATCAAGAGGCCATAATTGATTAAAACACTGATCACTATTTCCAAGAAAACCATGCTTCATTGGATTAGACAAAAACACACTATTTGGTTGACTCAATCGTCTATGCCAAACTTCAGCCTTATTTTCAACAATAATAGAAGCCAAAGCCAAAGTCAAAGTTCTAAATATAGTAAATTGCAATGAAAATAATCTTCGCACTTTAGGCTTCTAAGTAATCACCTACCCTAACACCTAATCCTGCACAAGACAACCATTACAACATAAATGTACACAGATATTGTCCACCATTCAACCAACATAAATTAAACTCATAAACAACCTATGAGAGACAAATAAATGACAAGAAGAAGGTCCAATATCACCAATGGTTGTAATTGGAAGATTACTACCATTAGCAATCTGAATATTTTGCGTATCAACATATTGTCGTAGATTAACGAACCAGGTGATTTAGCAGTATGATTGGACACACCAAAATCAACAAACTAAGGAGAAGAGACAGCCTTACCTTGACCTTGAAGGTCAAAAATAAAGAATGCATTGGAAATCATATGTTGTACCATCTCTAGAATAATAGTAAACTAATTCAAGCTAGTGGTTGCAAATGTAGGACCAATAATATTAAAGTTTGGAACAACAGTTTGAAAGGCTTAGGCTCGCTAGTTTTCTAGGCTTGTTGGGTCTCCCTTGATAATGTATCCTTTTTTAGAGTAAGTAGGCATGGCAATCTAGCCTGGCCTAAAGCCAACGAGCCACGGGTCACGGACTGGAGTCAGAGCTGTCTAGCCCGACCCAGTCTGTGACCCAATCGAGCGACAAAACGACACCATTTTATCAAAAACGACTTCGTTTCTTGAAATTTTTTAAAAAATAAATTGGCCCAACCCAGGCCCAATATGTCATGGCCGGATCCATTGCCATTCCTAAGAGTAAGTGCAAAATTTCTTACTATAATTGTAAGCAACATGCTTGAACTTCTCGCAGCTGTAGCACAACACTTATCCTTTTCCTTGGTTCCTCCCTTAAGTAGCATAAGCAACATTGATAACCTCATATGTCTCCTCAGATCCACCTATAATTGTTTGTGTAGCCATTCTCTGTTCTTCACGCAATAATTCACCAAGACACACATCCAAAGAAGGAACAGGATTGCTATTCAACAATCCAGCCCGAACAACTTCTGATCTCAGTTTCATCAAAAACTATTTTGCTTACTAACTTCATAAATCTCTTGAAGATTGTCTAACACTTATTTAGGTACCTTAGAATAGATAATTCCATAGTATTTGTTCCATAGATAGATATATCCAGAATAATATTGTTCAATAGAAAGATTACCTTGATTTAAATTATTAATCTCGAGTTCATGTTGAAATCGTCTCACAGTATTATCTTGATGGTATATATGATTTACATCCCACATCTCTTTGGCCATACCAAACGAGTGTAAATTGTTCACCATATGGCCTTCCAATAGGTGCTAAAATTCAAGATATAATTTGAGCATCCTTTGCCTCCCATTGGCTAAGTTCGTTATCACCTTTAGGAGTTAGAAGGCCGTCAATGTGACCCAAAGTTGCTTCACTTTTAGAAACATTCTGAATTAAAATTCCCATGCTACATAATTCTTTCTTGTAAATTTGATAATCGAGATCCTTATAAATATTTTTCCAAAAATATTCTTGGTAGCCATTCTCAAAAGAAATCTCAAAGCAAAGTTGTTCATTAAAAAAATAAGTAACCCAAAATAAAAATGAAATAAAAAACTTCGAATGATAGAAGTGAAGCTCTAATACCATTACAATTTTGGGTTAATGTCTAAATTCCCTCATGAGGATCCTTTCAGTTAAAAAAGAATTGGCGTACAATCTATTTTTGGAAAGAATATATATATATATATATATATAGCTAATAAACTAACTATGGTGGAATGAATCTCGTAATCTTAACCATATTTTTTGCCATAATCTTTGCATTAAGATCCATAATTTTTGCTATTAATAATTCTTCAGTTGATGCACTTTCAAGAATTTCTAGAAGATATATTTTACTAGTTGTACCTTAGGTGCAAACTAAATTATAAGCAAAAATAAAAAACTGTTAGTCTGGTGATCCTACCCTTCATGAAATGTTGCTAAAATTTCAACAAGGGAAAGTGCATTCACTCTTCTCAACTCTAGGATGGGATATTGATGTGGAAGGGCATAATTGTGGTTCGCTATGACCCTACTCTAAGAAGCACAATTGTAGCTATTATGCACATTGAAGTAAGTGGTGATCACTTGGGTGTCTTCCTTGCACTCAAAAGACTACAATCAATGTTCTGTTAGAAGGGTCTCTAGAAGGATGTGAGGAATTTTCTCAAAGTATGCCAAACTTGAAAAATCAATAAATATCAAACAATTGCTTCATTGACTTCTCTAGCCCTTACCAATTCCAAATTAGCAAGGTTAAGTAAATCATTGAAGGACTACCCAAGTCTAAAGGCAATGATGTGATTTTGGTTGTTATTGACAGACTTGTCAAATATGCAAATTTCATTGCTTTATCACATGCCTATATAGATTAAAAGGTTAAATTGCACTTGTCTTCAACCTATCATTCACAAATTGACTGATAGACAGAGGTGTTGAATCACATATTGTAGACGTACCTTCATTGTATGACTAGCAATCTTCCTCACAATTGGTTCGTATCATTAGCTTTAGCAAAGTGGTGGTATAATACCACCCATCATTCATCCACTAACTCAACTCCAGTCAAAATTTTATTAATTTCCTCCATTGGTGCACATTCCATAGTTTGCTATAGATAATGCATTACACGACAATGAAGTCATTTTGCAAGGAACCAACTTCCACTTGATTGTGCGCAAAATTGAATGTGTATGCGAGCTAATAAGGATAGATCAAATCATAAACTTCAAATTGGTGGCATTCTACTTAAAGTTATAGCCTAGAATCAAGAAATTATGGACCATAAAAGATCATTGACAGAATTGGTATGATTGCCTACAAGTTGGAGCTGCCAACAAGATCTTTAATACGCAATATCTTCCACATCTTGCAACTTAAAAATGAGTGACAAATATTTTCAATGTTTCTTCAACACTTCTAAAAATCTCAATACCGGTTGACAAATCTTCGGGTGGCCATAATTGATAAGAACTTGCTTAAAACATAAAATAAGCCCAAAATCCAAATGTTGGCTCAGTGGTCCAATTCTACTGAAGGAAGCAATATGGGAATTTTTATATATATTATAAATGTATTTTCCTAGAATAAACCATGTGGACCAGGTACAACAACCTTGACATTGAAAATAATAGTGATAGAAAGTTCATAGGATGTAGAAGAAATTGCTCAAAGTTTGTCAAAACTGATTCAGCAATCACTAAAAACTGTTAACCATCAGCAACCAAGATCATCATATGTATTTTTTATTTTTTGTAAAGTAAGATATTTTATTGAATTATGACATAAGGCACATCAAGAAACTAGTTACAAACAGCCTTGGAATACCAGTACAAAAGGGTTACATTGGCTAAGGAGGCAGCCAAAAAATAAATTTAAACAAAGGTTAAGACGGCCTATTGTCCAGAAAAACAGCTCATCATATGCATTGCAAAACAATAAATCAATCAAAGCCTATTATTCACTTACCTTCCTCTTTCTTTCATTTTTAGGGGAAGGGGGGTAGGGGGTAGGGGTGCTTCATTGCGTTATTACCACTAGGCTAAAATGGTTGTCCCATTTTCCAGTTGCAATTACTAGTCCCAAATCAATTGATGATGGGAAAAAGGTATCCATGTCTTTAAGCATAGCAAAGCGAGACTCACAAAAGGAACAACTAATGCTAGGTTAAAGAACTTGAGAATTGTGAAAAAAGTAACAACCAAAAAAGGTGCAACTACACCGTGTGCGATAAGGAATGTGAATGCATACCCGATGATAAATGTAGTTCCAGCTGTAGCAATGGAAGCAGCAATACTTGAATTTCCAGGATTAACAAGCTTCTTGAATTCTGCATGCTCAATTTCATAATTGCTTTTCATCTGCCATAAAACAAAAAGAATTTACTCAGACTTGAAACAAGAAAACTAGAGATACAGAGGAGAAAAGATGAGTCGGGAAAATGAAATGTTAAAAATTCAGAGACAAGCAAATTTTCAATGCATTCAACAGCTCTTTACCTTTGGAAGTAAACAACGAGGCTAAGAAAGCCTTGTTCTTATGAGCTTAGTCAAATTTGATCCCTTTTTTTGGTTCCAGATCATAATAACTTGAAAGGAATTATAGTTGTTAAAGTATTTACACTGATATTGCAGTTTACCCAACAAACTAAGCATTTGAGTTAAATGATTCCTTAACAAAGTATCAAAGCCTTAATGACTGGGGTTTCTAGAGTTCAAATCAAATTGCGTTGTTTGCTTGGTGGATTTGTGATTTGCGTTCAATCTTCATCTAAGACGACATGTTAAAACTATTTAAACCATTATTAGATTCGAGAAACAGTATAAGCTTTTATGCTAAATGGCTTCTTGACATGAGTGGAACAAGATTATAATGCAATTTGCAAAGAAAAGGGCACTTCATATAAGCTTCTCACCACAAAAAGGAAACTTTAGCATTATAAGACTGAAACAACAAAGTGACATTAATGGATATTAATACAACTTTGAGTAGCATTAACTCTCCATAATTCAATATTCTATAATAAGGTTTTAAATTTGCAGGCCGCAATACTACAATTGTGTGTCCACTCTGTTATCACAATTGTGTCCACATCACCGCAATAACCTACAATCACAGTATAACCCCCAATCTGTAATTTAAAACTTTCCTCTATATTTTCCAGGGCAATCAATTGTTTCCAAAAAGAATCAGTCAGAAATAGTAGTATAGTCACCAGACCATTTCCATGACCTAGAAGACAACTCCATTGAGTGGATTGCAGAACCTTGCATGGCCCAAAACAAAAATACTGACAACATGTAATACCGCACACTTCTATTCCAATATGAAACATAATCAAAGATAAGAATTGCAATTTACAGATACTCACAACTTGTTCAATTGATTCAAGCCTTTGATCCACTTTTGATTCATGATAATGGCGTATGCAATACCCTATAAATAAATTATGATGATTGATAAGATACTCAAGTACTAGATACAATCAAAACAGTTATAATAATAATAATTTCCTTGTTTCGCATGCATTAGATAATGGACAAACACTATCTTTCACAGGTGAAAGTTCCTCTTCAAGAAGAAGACAGGCGTACAGAGGCTTTAGAAGTCCTAAAAACTCTAAAATTGCCACAAAGTTCATAACTATGTAATTCCTTCACTAATTAGGCCATCGTAACATTCAATTCCAAATCTACTTGGAACCAATCAAATTGAAGAAATCAATGTTCCAAAAGCTTCAATACACATAACCTAAATCAAGTATAAGATCAACCAATTCATCAAGTACAAGCCAGTTTCTTCTAGGGAATCTTCTCACTCAAGTAGTGAACCCATCTGACAAAAATTACATCAACTGACAGATAAATATATGTCCAACAATAGTTCACTTAATCAAAGTTACAGATTCTGATATAGACAAGACTAGTTTAACATACAGAATTCGGTTAACAATCAACGTGTTCATACAGTAAATATCAAGTCTACACAAAGAAATAAACAGTTAATTTATTTGAAGAACATGAACACTCGTCCCAAAGGCCCATTAAGCGCTAATATCAACACACTTTGAGCGAAACCAAAGGGATGTGACAAAGTAAAAAGGAATAAGCTAAACGAAGAGAAAACACTTACCTGCCCATGCCGTAGCAACTGACGCCATAGAAGTTCCCACGGTGAACACTACTCTATGCCTCTCAAAAATATCCTAATAAAACAGCAAAACCCAGATGGAAATCAATTTGACCAAGGAAAAACACAAAAGAAAAGTAAAGAAAACAACGAAGTTCAAGTAATCCCAACCTAAGGAGAAACGAAAATTTACCTTGGTGGATACAAAGGTGTCATGCACAGCAGCCCATGAATCAACAGCTTTCCCCTTCAAAAGAGAGGTTACTCCACCTCTCAGTCGCTGCATATCACCGCATGCTCCTCTCTGATGCCGTCTAGTTGAACCAACCTGAGAGAATTGTGGTACTCCCGAATCCAACAGAGATGTTTACGGGAAAGGAAATATGATAAAAGTAAAGGGAAACTTGTCAAATACTAAAGCTTTCAAATTGAACTCTGAAGTTTTTAAAACATTTATAACAGATGCTAAACATACGAATAATTTGATTTGATTAATTCTCCAGTTAAATATTATATTAATGCTGACATAATATTATTTTTATATTTTTAAATAAAAATATACACTATTATTACATAATTAAATTTTAAATTAATCAAAAAGTAAGCCCTATAGTTATGTAATAACTGGGCTATTGTTTGTATATTTCAAACAGTATGTGACATTTGTAACATAACAATATAGTCCACAATTATATATTTTAGATAGCGGGTCCTATTTGTTATATGATAGTGGAGCTTACTCTTATTTAAAAATAAAAATAAAATCATATTAGTATTAATGCAACGATTAATTGATGAAGAATTAACCTTGTTAAATTTTTCATTCACTTATATTCTAATTTGAATGTTTTGAAAATGATAGGGTTTAATTTGAACGCTTCGAAACGTTATAACCTTGTTTGGCTATCAGTTTATTGTATTAGTTGTTAGCTGATTCTATCAGCTATTAGCTTATAGCTGATTCTATTAGCTGATTTGACCAACGAATTGCATTAGCTGTTTAGTATTAGCCGTTTATGTGTAAGATGACTTATAAGGACATGATTTTAAACAATTTATAAGAGTATGAA
>JANIPM010000009.1:9649205-9663904 GCA_027478405.1 Erythroxylum cassinoides
AGGGTTGCTCTTCTATTCTACTAGAGAAAATATTGAGTTAAGATCTCCTGTTTAATATTATGGTCTCTTATTGTGTCTAATAAATCTCAGCTATTTATTTATGTGAGTCTCGTGTAGGTCCCGCGTGGATTCCGCAAAATAAATGATTGAGATTTTATGAGACAGAATAAGACAGGATAATATTAGACAGAGTATCTTGTCTCGTAATATATTAAGAGTAGTTTTTCTCATAATTATAGCTTAGGGTCATTGTACTTCTCCTGCTGAGTAAAAAAAAACAAGAAAAAGATAGTAATCTAGTCTTGCCTGTCAAGTGTGCTCATTTTCCGTTAGCCACCGCTTCAAAAGCACTTGTTTTTTGTGTGGGGAAGTTCTGGTGGCATTAATCCCAGTACATGCACTGAACTGAGCACATGAGTTGGAATTATGTGAAGGAAACAAGTTCGGGCGGACGGAAATATTAATGAGAAGCATAGCAAATGCGATAATACGTTCATCATCAACGTGGAGCGTGGCTTTAGCGGTCACGTACTTTTAAGAGTAAGCAATGCTCAGATCAAAGTTTGTTTCTCTTGTTTTATATATCAAAACAATCTACCCAGCACAGCACTTTCATTACTAGTCTCAAGAAATAGTGTGGTTACAATCTATATAACTTTTTATTTTATTGATCGGGACATTCACATTAGATAATAGTTTATATATCTTTGTATAAGACTATATTGCATCGTGAAAATCTTGCTATGAAAAACTGAAATGGGATAAAAATTTAAGTAAAGAAAAGAGAAAATGAATTTTACAATTCTTAAGAAGTTCATGTGTATAAAAGAACTTTGGTATTATATGCTTAATTCTATCGCTTTTCATAAATCTTCTCTTAATTTGTGAAATGCATATTGCATCATCTTCTTGTATCACTATGAGTGAGAATTTAATTTAAGAAAGTCCATAAGATTTTTCTATTTAATAGTAGTTAAGGCAATTTTAGATGTAGTGCAATTATTATAACCTTTTTCAATAAGGATAATATTTTTTTCAAAAATCATTCAGTTTGAATTTAATTAATTAACGTTCTTCATTCTCTTAATTGAATTGCAATCAAACTCTGCTCAATCTTTTTAGTACAATTTGCTAATTTATTATAAAAAATGAAATAAAGACTTATAAAATAGAGTAAAGAATTGATTAAAGGTGAAACACCTCAAAAGATTTGAATGTAGAAAAAGCCTTGCGCCAAGCATCCGGAGCTCCAACGGTGGCGGTGCAATCGTGAGCATTGCTTACTCTTACAAGTACGTGACCGCTAAAGCCACGCTCCACGTTGATGATGGACTTATTATCGCATTTGCTATGCTTCTCATTAATATTTCCGTCCGCACGAACTTGTTTCCTTCACATTATTCCATCTCATGTGCTCAGTTCAGTGCATGTACTGGGATTAATGCCACCAGAACTTCCCCACACAAAAAACAAGTGCTATGAAGCGGTGGCTAACGGAAAATGAGCATACTTGGCAGGCAAGACTAGATTTCTATCTTTTTCTTGATTTTTGTTACTCAGCAGGAGAAGTACACTTAATCAAGTCCAGATCTTCTGTTTAATATTACCCTGTATTATTTTGTTCAATGAATCTCAGTCATTTATTTATGTAGATCTCGAGTAGCTCTCACATGAGTTCTGCGAAATAAATAGTTGAGATTTTATAAGACAGAATAATATTGGACAGAAGATCCTATCTCCACTAAACCTAAGCTATAATTAAGAGAAAAACGACCTCTGACATATTCTCTCGTAGGATTGAAGAGCAACTCTTTATGTGAATTTTGATACCAATAGATATCAAATGTGAGATTCTTGGAGCGGATGAAAAAAGTGCACTCAACTTACCTGATTGTGCGTGACAGGAGCCTAACTAAGGCCATCTCTTAGCTTTGAGATGGTAAGGGATAAAATAATATATGTCATAAAATCAAATAAAAGTGAAAAAAAACCAAATTAAGTTTAATGATTTTCATGAGTTATAAAAAATTAAAGATAAATAGGAAACAAAAACTTTAATTATTTTTTTTACAAAATTTGAAAATAAAAATAAAAAGTAAACTAAACCCTAACTTATCTTTACTTTCATTACTTTGGGTCATCAAACAGGTGGATAGGTTTACTTTCATTGCAGCGCCCCACCATGCCGACCGAAAGCTATAAATGCATGATGGCTCCATTGGTAATTCGTTTTTCTTACTTATTCACAAATATCATTAAATAAATATTAACCAAATAGTAATGAGGCAATAGTAAAATTTCACAAAGTCTCTGATACATAATACGATTGCATTTCTCAATTACTATTTGGTAAATACGTTATCAACTATTATTTGATAGTTAAAAAATTTTAGTTGTTTGACCAAGTCAAATCGCTGATAATTATATTCAATAATTAGGTGATTTGGTTGACAAATTGAACCCTAATTTTGAAAACTCTCTTCTGAAGAATATTATTATACCTTTGCTTTAAAAGATGATGTTAACTTCTTTTCCTTTGTCTAAATTCTTGTGAGAATATTTAAAGAAATATTAAAATATAATATTCATATTCTTATAAATCATTTTTTAAAGCTATGTCCTTATAAATTATTTTATACATAAATAATTAATACTAAACAGTTTATTTTACAAAGCATCTTTAAATAAATATTTGATATTATTTACCGATCAAATTAGTTATATTAATTCATTATAAAATAATCGCGAATAGAATCAACTAATAACTAATGCAATATGTTAATTTTCAAACAAAACTACTGTTTTTTTTAAGAGAGATTTTTAGTGAAAAGAATCCTCAATTAAAATACAAAGAGTTGTTTTTGTAAACGAGAAAATACTGTATTTTTACCATAAAGTCTATTAAACGCCACGAAAATTTTTGTTTGGGTGTTAGTCCTATTTTCTTTGTCCTCATTCTTGGCGACACCGTGCCTGGCAATGCCTCGCCTTCTATAAATAGCGCACCACCTTCCCACTCATTTAACAAGAACAAAGCCTTGCTCAGAGAAAGAGAGAGAGAGAGAGCTTGTTAAACAGTGGAGAGATGGAGTTTCCAGTGATTAACATGGAAAAGTTATATGGTGAGGAGAGGGCTGCCACCAAGGAAAAGATTAAAGATGCCTGTGAAAACTGGGGCTTTTTTGAGGTACCTAATCCACATTTATTATGTTCTATAGCAAGAAGTTTTATTAATATTGTGCTAATCTCTTAAGTCGTCTGGTATATTTTTTCCAACATGTACTGTTGGTTTCTGCAGCTGCTGAACCATGGAATTGCTCCTGAGTTTTTGGATACCGTGGAGAGATTTACAAAAGGGCATTACAAGAAATGCATGGCACAGAGGTTCGTGGAATTGGTAGCAAGCAGGGCTCTTGAGGGTGTCGAAACAGAGATCAAAGATATGGACTGGGAGAGCACCTTCTTCTTGCGCCATCTACCTGAGTCCGACATTGCGCGGATCCCTGATCTGGATGATGAGTACAGGTTATTAAAAGTTGCAAATTGTTGAACTGTTTTGAGTTTCAGTGTGCATCATATATATATATGATATTTACAATGAATCTGAAATCTGAACCTGCCGTGGAATATGCATCTTCATTAGCGTTTGGCTTTATCTCCTTGTGCATAAACAACAGTCCATCACTAAATGACAAAAAAAAAAACGAACACATTTATCAGACCCCTCTTCATTTACTGTTCTCACTTCAAGTCAAATCTCTTCTCTGTTTCTGGTGTTTGAACCAAAAGTTCTGCACCTATTAACAGTGACCCTAAAAAATTAATATTGCAGGAAGGTGATGAAGGAATTTGCTTTGAAGTTGGAGAAACTAGCGGAGGAGCTGCTGGACTTGTTATGTGAGAACCTTGGACTGGAAAAGGGCTACCTTAAGAAGGCCTTTTATGGTTCTAGGGGTCCAACTTTTGGTACCAAAGTTAGCAACTATCCACCATGCCCGAAACCAGACCTGATCAAGGGACTCAGAGCGCACACAGATGCTGGAGGCATCATCTTGCTGTTCCAGGATGACAAGGTTAGTGGTCTTCAGCTTCTGAAAGATGGCCAGTGGATCGATGTGCCTCCTATGCGCCACTCCATTGTTGTCAACCTTGGTGACCAGCTTGAGGTATAGCAATTTACTCTGATGTGATCAAATCTTGCTTGCTACATGTTACTATACAGTCAGTTTTCAGCTCCATGGAAATGTTTTAACCTCAGGTAATTACCAATGGCAAGTACAAGAGTGTGGAGCACAGAGTGATTGCTCAGACAGATGGTACAAGGATGTCAATAGCTTCATTCTACAACCCTGGAAGCGATGCAGTTATTTATCCAGCGCCAGCTTTGATGGTGACAGAAGCAGAGAAGAAACAAGTGTACCCAAAATTCGTATTTCAGGACTACATGAACCTGTATGCTGGACTGAAATTCCAGGCCAAGGAGCCAAGATTTGAAGCCATGAAAGCAGTGGAAACTAATGTCGCAATTGCAACAGTTTAAAAGGGACAGGTGTTGGTTTAATTGATGGTGGTATGTTTATGAGTAAAATGCTTAAAGAAAGATGTGCTGCTCCTTATCGAGTTAAATAGTAATCTGAAGGTTATAGGGTATCACTTTGTTCTATGTAGAAATTGGCCACCAATACTAAATAAAAAAAATATCAACTATTTAATATGTTTCGTCTTCCTGTTCCTTTTTTTACGATATTATCCCCCAATCATGTGCAAATCATAAGCTCTTTCCAGGACTACAATTTCGAGTAATTAGTTAGAAATCTTCATAGTTGCTTAGAAAGGAAGTCTTTATCCAGTGACTGAGTCTCCCAACTTAGCTTAAGTCCCTGTGAACAGATAATATAGATAATCCTATGCACTTCACAGATAATCCTATACCCACATGGTCACTGTTTTCCAACAGTCACAACATAGGAGAGGTTGGAGATAGAGCCTGGAGGAAGATGTGTTTCCTTCTTTGGTGGCTTGAGGAAAGAATCAAATCAACCTGTTGACAAATGAGAAGAGGAAAAGAAAGTAGAGAAATTGAAAGTAAACTTTACCCAAGAATTTTCTTTCATGTGTGTGATAAGCACGACTCTTCAATGAAAGAGATCCGCTGGAAGAATTGAATGGAAAGGGAATACAATAAATGTAAACGAATAGGACATTAAAATGGTCCAAAACATATACATCGATACATGAAATCCACGAACCTGATAGTAGTTTTAAATCTTTATCAAAGACATTATGGTCTGCCACTTGGAGTTCCCGAAACCTCCACCTCTGATATACCATCGAAGCATTGAATTTTCCACAAGAGAATTAAGAAGATTCAAACATAAACAATGGTGCTTGTTAGTCGAATGTTCATGTTTACGCTTAGTCAATATAACAGATGGAAGAATATCACAGCTTGAAAAGAATGGTGGTCCAGTTTCATCACTTGGATAAACTTGCTTCAATGAAGCAGGTGTCTACTGTATTATACAATTGGGAATCTTTTGAGCTTAACCAATTGAGTAAGGCTGTACACTTTGCTTCGTTTCAAATGATGATTGTCGCTTATATGATGCAAACAAACAACACATGCACCGCTTAATAGTTGTAACCATGTCAAGGGACAATCCCCATTGTCGTCAACCAAACAATTCTAACCGTTCACTGAAATGAAATATAAACTATGGTTTTGTCAAGTTTGTGTCAGATGTTTGTAACCATCTAAAATTAACATACTTCTATGAAATATAGTATCCCAACAGAGTGACGGTACTTGTCCAAAATAAAACTAATAAAAAAGTATCTTATGTACGTTGAAAGTCGAAACCACCAAAAGCTATCAACTCAGTGTGTTTTCGAAGTGTTCGAAAGAACAATAATGGAAGACCTTAATCAATTGCTGGTTTGTTGGTAAATCAAAAGTGGAATTCTCTGGAATCACCCTTTGAACATCACTGGTGGAGACATGAGTGGACACATCCAGCGCCGATTAAGGTCAAAAAGTCTTATTTCCTCCTTGCCAAATTTGTAAGAGGTGTCACTGTCAAATATCGAGGTTGCCTAAGTACTTGTCTTTATGTGAGACAAGATCTTCTGTCTAATTTTATAGTGTCTTATTGTATTCAGTGAATTTTAGCCATTTATTTTTACGGGACCTGTATTTATTTCTGTGAGACTCACACGAGACCTATATAAATAAATGACCGAGATTCACTAAACATAATAAAACACCATAAAATTGAACAGAGGATCTTTACTCTCTTTCTTTGATCTTGAGTGCTTCCAATCCAATCTTAGGTTTGATCAAGGCTATTGACGGTGACTTTACCGAAAATAAAAAGAGAGGAAAAGAAAAAGGTTATCGTTGGTGAGGGAATGGCGAATTTCGAGGAAGGTAGTTAAAATTATTAAACAAAAGCTTACTTTCTAGAGCTCAATTTAGGTTGTCACACACGGTATTAAGTGTAAGTAACATGGTTACAGCTCATGATTAATTTTTTAAGTCGTCAAAAAAATGTAATCGTTATTTAATATTTATCTAATAATTTACATTTTAAATCAATATAATACTATTAATAGTCTAAAATAGATTTAGTTCATTTAGTCTACAAGGGAGAATAGTCCAAATCTAGAAGTCTTAAAATTCATTCGACTAGATTATTCATGCTTATGAGAATCACGTAAGAGGTCCAAGGTCTAAAAATTCTAAATAGTTAATGCATAACTGACATTTGTTTTAAAAATAGTTCAAAGAGACAATTAGCTAAAATATGAGAAAGTGAGCCAGAAGCTAAGCAGTTATAGGAGGCAAAATTCTAGAACATAAAAGTTAAGGAAATAATGGTAGACAAAAAGCTAAAATATAGTGAAGTGAGCTAGAAGTTAAGCAGTTACAAGAGGCATAAGTCCAGAACATGAAAATTAAGGAGAAAATGATAAGTTGTTAGCTAAAATATACACGTGGGTAGTACAACACAAAATTATTTGAGGCTAAAAATATTATAAATTCACTAACACCATGGCAGGAAAAGAGGATAATCAACATATTGAACATATTATAAAAGACAACCTCAATACAATCTTATGATTTGGTTGTAGCCAAAGTCAACATCCCTAGAACTTACGTTTGCCCTGGAAGTTAAAAAAATGCAAGCTTCATTGATCTAAGTGCAGTATACCTTTAACATTATCAAAATAAAGGAGATTTTTTATATTTATTGCAAGAAAAGTTTATCATATTGTCCTTGAAGCATATAATTCCTATGAAAGAAGAAATTATAGGCAAACTATTATAAATATCATAACACTTAAAGCCACTCAACAAATTAATATTAGAGATTTAAGATGTGAACTAAGATTATATCAATAAAGGAATTTTGATGTTTGTTAAAGCTAACCAGACTATGTTGATAGATGAAGATCTGGTCCCACTAATGGCAACTGTTAACATTCAATTGATGTTTATTGTTAGAACCTCAGACAAAAGTTGAAAATTGTTTGATATCAGTTGCAAATTAGGAATAGGGTTTTTTATTCCTAAATATAACAATGGCTTCAAAATTTGGGACCAAAAAATTTCTAAGATCTAATAGAAGGTAGAGATCTCAAGAAGAAATTATTAAGCATAATTTACTCAAATTGATAAGAATAGAAATGAACCTTATAGTCTTAGTTATCAATGTATGAAACCCATATTTGAAGTATCACTTCAAGTGTCACCATCTTGAAATTGGCAACTAGCAACACACCTAGAAAATCTAATACCTTTAACTCAAACTAAAAAAGATGAATTTAGTGATAAAGATCCTCTGTGAAGGTTTTAAAAAATAACATCAATAGAGGAGCCAACTTTAAGAAATTAGTTCATGTGAAATATGTTTTCTCTAAAGAAAGTAATATAGGCCCTAGTAATAAAAAGAGAAAAAGTAGGATAACATACAAGTGAATCCTAGATTTTATCGGAACTTAGCTTACTATGAGAGCCAAAAAGAAGATTCCTATTAGTTGATTATGTTTAGGGATATTCCTATTCAAGTTCCATGTACAAATTAATCCATAAATCTTTTAACATCATTTGGTAAATCTAGTGTAAAGAGGGTGGATTCCTCTTCTAAGATAGGTGAATGTTAGGTGTCAATACTAGTAATAGAATTATGAATTCCCATAAAGGTGTTTTTAGAGAAGCCAATTGAGGTCATGAAATAATATATAAGGCCTTTATACATTAAGGCTCATTTCAATAGAAGACCAACCTTAAGAGTTTTGGTAAATAATGGGTCAACAATAAACCATACGTCAACTAAAATGATGATAACTTTATAAAAAGATGATGCTGATTTGATCCTAATTAAAGTATATGTTATTACATTCATAGTGAAATTACTAGGGCATAGGGAATTTTCCCTGCAAATATTATATTGTAAAGGAACAATTCATTGACTGCATTCTTTGTTGTTGATATCCATATGGCTTACTAAGTCTTATTAGGGTAAGATTGGATCCACTCTAATTATTTCATTTTGTCATCTCTACATCAACATTTAATTTTATAAATAGGAGATGAACTATAAATCATTTGGGCTAATTCATAGTCACTCTATACTAAAGTTGATGCAACGGAGGTAAAATTCTACAAGGATCATCTAAAGCTGATGCAAATTTAGAAGTCAAAAATGAAAAAAGGAAAGATGAAAATAGATGTTGAAAATTTCGTAAGATTAACCACCATTGTGCCCATTCCTGAGCCAATCAAGTTTCCTATTATACAGGATTCTGATGAGTGAATTCTCATAAGAAGAATGGGAGGTAGCTACAGTTATGGAAATAAAGTATCAAATGTTGTAGATTTTGAAGATTTCATAATAAATAAATGGATGTGATAATGTATGAACAGTTTTTGAAACAAAGGAAGAAGTGTAAATGAATGATGATGGTGTATAAGATTTCTAATAAACCTAGAATTTTTCCTCATCATAACCTTCTAGGAGATGGTCAAAAGAATTCGAGTTGAAGGTCAAAGAAGAAACTTGAAAACTATGTAAATATAATTTATTAGACGAGCTAGCTATAGTGATTGGTTGGCGAATATTGTTTGTATAATTAAGAAAATTGGGAAAAAATAAGAATTTATGCTAATTTCTTATATTGAAATGTAGCCACTCCTAAGGACGTTTATATGAAGCTAATTCTAGATTCTTTAATTGATATGATGGTTGTACATTCTTTATTCTCCTTTATAGATTTTTTTAGGTTATAATTGAAATTTTATAGCAAAAAATGATAGTTCTAAAATGGATTTTAGATGTCCAGGATCAATTAGGACATTTAAGTGGGATGTAATGCCTTTCGGGTTAAAGAATGTTCCACATACTAAAAGTCCATGAATGCCATTTTTTATGACTTAATAAGACATACGTTGGAAGTTTATATAGATGGCATTGTTGTGAATTGTGGATCATACCAAGGATGTACAAGAAGCTTTTCAGTAATGCACAAATTTAAGTTGAATCCTTTAAAATGTACTTTTTGAGTAAGAGCATGGAACTTATTGGGATTTTTAGTCCATAATAGAGGAATTAAATTGGATAAGAATAAAGAAAAAGCCATTATTAAAGCAAAACTAGCTCAAAATAAGAAAGAAGTTAAGAGTTTGGTTTTTTGTAAACTAGAAGTTGTAGATGACTTCTCTTTGAGATTTCTTTTACAAAGAGGATTAGGAGCTTCTTTTTTCTAAGAAGAAGGTTAGCTTTTCTTCTTTGCTTTCAATATCCAAGATGTTAAAATATATAAATAAATAAAAGTTAGGAGAATTCTTTGAAATTAAGAGTGCACGGGTAGAGTGAAATACCTTTGAGAAGTGTAGAATCAGGCTAAAGGACAAAACTCTAAAAGCTTTTAAGCCATTAGAAGTGTAAGCTTCAATTAATAGTGATCGAAAGTTTCCAAAGGAATTTGTCATTAATAGCACTTGCTTCAAAAGGCACTCCTACTAGATAGTCTAAGAAATGTATAGCCACAGGAATTCCTAAAGATTGGCCAAGTTGCCTACACCAAAGTAAGGTAGATATTATAAAACCTAAGACCCTAATAGAAGGGTTAGGTTATAGGGCCTTATCACCATTGAAAATGAAAAACTCTAGGGTTATTATAAACTAAGAAAAGCTTTAGACAGATAGCCAGATAGAAGGACTCAGAAGTTTTGAAGATTTTTAACCAATAAGGTCTTTTGGAGAAGTCTCCAAAAGGATTCAATTGATATATAGATCGAGAATTAAGAGAAAGCAAGATACTAAGTATATCTTTGTGAGATTTTTCACAAAATTGGCACACAACTAAAAACTAAGAAAATCAAGAAATCTGGGGTCAGAAGAAGTTAGATAGTCTTTATCCCTAATCTTATGGAAATAAGCAAAGTATAAAGCTGAACAAACGACACACAAATTTAGGCATTGAAAAGGAAGATTAGAAAGGCATCTCCTCTAATTTCTATATAAAAATCCTAAAAACCTAAGGAAAAAAATTTACCAGAAGCTATTACTTAACAAAAAGGAAGGAATTTTAAGCTAAGTTTATTATTAACTAGGAAAAAGACAAATTGATTTAAAAGAACTCAAATGAATTTCAAATGTTCTTCTTCAAATGCAAAAGTTCTCAAAGAAGCATAGTTCTTTATTAAACCAGAGTAAGAATAACATTTAAAATTTCTAGAATCTTAAGTAGGAGTTTCTTTAAACAAACAAACAAAATCATCTCCGATAATAGGCAATCCAATAAAGAAAAAAATGTCTTTTAAATAAATAGAAGCATGTCTAAAAGGGAAAATAAATAAATTACAAAAAGGACTATAAATTTTCAAAACCATAAACACAAGATTAGGTTAATACTTAATAGGATTCGTGGAAAGAGCTATTAGTTGAAGGAGACCTTGCCTCTTCTAAGATGAGTGATATAATGAGTATAACGTGTCTACCTATGTAGCCTATTGGTTTAAATACCTAGGCTAAGGTTTTAAGGATTTAAGAGGCTACAATAAATAAATTCTAGTGGAAATATGACTTACTTTTTTCTCCTAAATAAGGGAGCGATGGATAAGAAGCATCTATAGGCAAGGTAGTCCCAATAGTAAGATGAAGGTCATATTCATGGTCAACATGTGGACAACATCCAAAAATGCTAAAATTAGGAATTTGAATGTTAAAATTGATAGGGGAAGGCGCTTCAATGGAGACCACTTCAAGCTTAACAACTTACAAAAGAAATGGAATTAGGAAAATTCGTAGGGATGTTTAGAAAATGATGAAATTAGACACTTACATCAGTAGCATTTAGCTCAACAAAATCTATTAAGGAGAAGAAAGGCGTTGTGAGAAGAAGCCATAGTTGTAGAAATCACAAGACTATTTAATAGCTAAGGTAAAAAGTGAAGAAGTAACAATAAGCTTTTATAATATAGAAATGGTCGAATCCTAATTGAACAGTAAAAGTGAGAATTTAAAGAGATTTACTATATTTTGTAGAAAATAAGGATTTCAAATTTGAAAAGATCCCAATGTAATCTTTAGATCTAATAGTTCTTATTGATAAAACAATGTTTGATATTTAAGAATGTTTGATACTTAATAGATTCCCATAGGTGACCTGATATGTGTTTAATTGTTAATGCATTTAATTATTTACACTTAGCGATTAATGATCCGAAAAAGCTTAAGATACTCACTTTAATTCATATATGATTTTAGGTACAATTCGGAAGTAAAGAAGTTAAAGTGAGTCAAAAGCGCTATATTTTGGTTATTTTCTAAAGATTTATATTCAGTTGTCTTCGTCGAACAAAAATGATAAATCTTGGAGAAAAAGAAGAGAAGATAAAACATAAAACTCATGGAAGAGGGTTGCTGGAAATCAACACTCATAGTGGGCTTATAGTTGGAAAAATAAAGGAGTACATGATTGCATGTTTTTGCATGCAATTACATGAATTTAATGGTTGATAAAAAAAGGTGGCCAAGCAAAGGAGCAGCTAAACAACATCAAAGAACCAAACAAAACGATGTGAGAAGCAACTGGAAAAATATGAAGCATGAAACGACAGTGTGATGGAAAGTAGCCAAAGGAAACATCAGATGACTGAACGACAGCACAGAAGCAAGGTTGAAGTACAAAATGACAGCAGATGTACCAATACATAGCAACTGGAGGACGATATGCATTTAACGCATGAGTTTTACATAAAATGCATAAGGAGTGACCTAGTAGAAGAAAAGGGGCTACAACGCAGAGGAGTTTGACACATCGCAAGAGAGTTGCGTGCATAATAGGTCTACGTTTAATGAAGTTTTCTGTATTAAACGCAGACGAGGAGCACACAGACGAGGAGCACGCATATGAGGAGCTAGGAGGGCTGGAGTGAACAGGAAGTGTGGACCTTAAACTCCAGCATTAAATTGTCACATTGATGAACAGTAGAGAGAAATAACAAGTTTGGGCAATAAAGGAGAGATGAGGGAGCTTCGAAAGGGTTAGTTTTGGGCTAAAGCATTTTCTAGGAAAAGACCCATAAAGGGATAGATATCCCGAAGCTGGTTCGAAGGTGACATCGATGCTGACGACCTAAGTTAAGTATTTTTTTTTATTATTTTGTTGTTTCTTTCTCTCATTAGAAATTGATTGTGTTATCCTAAACATATTGATTTGGGTTTTGTGTATGGATAATTGGATTCTTGTTATTGTTCGATTATTTGTGTATGAATCCATTGGGTATTGTGTGATGATAATTTTAATGCGTTCATTGAATCGTTAATTACAAACCCATTATTAGAATTTCGATATAATCCCTAATTGTTATGTTGAAATTCATGTGTAGTGACTAATGATCCGTAATTATTAAGGATAACATGACTTATGTAAAATGACGCATCGTATATGATTGTTGCCTTCATTATCGGTTTTCCTAATGTATAATGCTACTACCTAATTAAATCTAGAGATCGTATCTTAGGTTATTTGGTAGTTAGGTTTAATTAACGATCATATCTTGATTAAACAAAACCTAAAGAAAAATTCAGGTTAATTGTTAACCCACAATTAATAGTTGCTAGGAGAGGTTAAAGAACAATAAATTAATAAAATACGCTTAATTAGGGTATAAGCAGAGATTGAATCAAAGAATCGAGTCCTATTGAATTCTCTGCTTTTATCATTTTTTGCATGTTTTGTTTAATATGCTTTTATTAGTTAGTTTCATTTTATTTTCTTCTTTCAAAAATCCAAACCCCCTGCCTGGTAAAACCTAAACACTAGTTAACTTTATTTCATAAACTTTACACACACTCTTTGTGGGATCGACCTAGACTCACCATTGTTATAGTAGTAGGTCTAGTTATTTTATTTTGACTAGTGTAGCAACATATGGTTAATTTTGGCGTTGTTGCCAGGAAGTGCAGTGATTTAGTTTTTGTTTGTGATTTAATTGGTGTTTTATATATATTTGTTCATAATTGATTTCTTTTCTGTTATTTTGTGATCTTTTCATTTTTTGTTTCGTGTTTAAAAAAATTTTCGCTATGGACATAAGTAATTTCTTTTATGACTCATATTCTCAATCCTATAACAATGTTTGAACTGATCAATCTAACTTTTGTTATGGATGGGATAATCACCAGAATTACTTCCATGATAGTTTGCAGGACACACAACAATTATCGAACAAACCAGAAGCTTCCTATCATGACTCTGATCCATCTCTAGAAGAGTTGACTAATATTGTGAAAGCTAATACCTTGCAATTGCAGGAGAATACTCTACAATTCCAGAAGGATGGAGGGCAATTTCCAAAAAGCACATGGTCTAGTGCCTAAGATTTAGAGAGCCAACACGATTCAGGTGCATCTTTAGAAGAACTTGTTAAGAATCTAGCTGTTAACAATTTGCAATTTCAACAGAATATGTAACACTAGTTGCAAGAATTTCGACAAGAGACAAATGCAAGCTAACAAAGCATGGAACACCTAATGGGTCAGATGGTAATAAGGCTTAATCGCCTAGAATCGTAAAGCAAAGAGGAGCAACTATATCAACCTGAGGTGTACCCAATGGACTTTGTTCGAAAACATTGCATAGTGATAAGGAGCTTGAGAATTTTGAAATCAACCCTCAACGAATTATTTGTGTCGAAGAAGTGGAGAGGGAGCTCAAACTAGAAAAGGACACATCTTTTAGCTCGGAGGTAAGTACTGAGTCCATGATTATTTTTAATACTAACTATTTACCTTTACATAATAGATTGGGGAATTAAATGATGAAGAAAAAGGTAAAAAGACATTCGAAATATTTCTGGAGTATATGGACTCAGTTAAGATTGAGAATCTGAGGAGAGGGAAGATGCTAAATGAGGATGATAATCAACTAAGACCCTATCTGGAACTATCTAGTCTAGAAGTGGCACTAATTGTAATACCTGAAGATCACAATTTCATCACATGAGGAGAAGAAGGAGTCGAGCCAATGACCCTAAACTAAGACGCTTCTTAGGAGGCAACCTAAAGGAAGTAAATTTTTGTCCTTTAAATTTTCACATTACTTTTTATATGTATGTGTGTTTTTGAATTTGTTTGTTTTACTTGTTTTTAAGTTTTCAATCAAAATGAGAGAAAGAATAAAACAAATGA
>JANIPM010000009.1:9687706-9702122 GCA_027478405.1 Erythroxylum cassinoides
ATCTATGGTATCAGAGCAAGAATAAGAGTGTTAAGTTATAAGTAGTTGGAGTCCGGTCTCCGGATCGGGTTCCAACATTTAATGCACTTTTTATAATTGATTCCATATCTCTCCCTCTATTGAATTCAATTGTAAGATGTGCTTTAGGACTTTTTTTCCTCCTTGAAGATTAATAACCCCAAATTGAAACTTGAAAATAGCTAAAGGTTTTGTCCTCTGTTTGTATAGGTTGTTTGCCACAAACATGATATAAAACATGAATAAGTCTAAGATAGTGTCTAGCACTGCACCTATATAATTTTTTCAAGAGAAGAAAATAAGAATAGGCACATGTATATTCTAAGATGTGTAGTCCTTTATATCCCTTTCGTCATATGACATGAACTATAACCTGCCTGTGTGTCAAACCATATCTTCACTTTTTTAAAAAAAAAGTGAATATGCCCTAGCACACAGTTGTGCTAGGACGTGTCTAACTTTCTCACTTTCTTCTTTCGTCAATACAAAGACATAAGGTTACAACATGCTTGTGCCTAAGATTGTGCTCAAAAATATTTTCCTAGTAAAACTCTTCAATCCTTTGACAAATTAATCCTTAAATAGCATATCTAAGATTAAATAAAACATAACATAACCTAATTAAGTTAATGTAATCTAAATATGAACACATAGAAAATACTAAATAAAACATTTGTACAACTAATGTACATCGACATTCCATAGTCAAAGTCCTAAGATTCATTCAAGTTATTCCGTTTTATTTTCAATTTAAAATTCTATTTGTTTAGTTTTTGTGTTTCTTTTTGGAAGATTGACAATTTAATCTTCTTTAATTTACTTCCATTGTAAAAATATTGTCAGCTTAATTGTATTTTTCTACAATTTTTATGCATTAGGAACTTAGCAAAATTTAATTTAAAATGGCTTCTAGAAAGAGAAAGCATGACTTCTCTCTAGATAACTTTTTTTGGGTAAATCAGTAAAAATTTATAAATAATAAGAAGTTATGTACAACTAGAGATTGCCCAAGCTGCAATATCTTATCCAAACTATTACTCACAGAAAAACATAAAAAGCCCTACAAAGTTTCCCATCATCTTGCAAACCACCATATCAAGCCAAGCTAAGACTACACTACGATGATCATATCAGGGCCCTCTTGCCAGTAGCTCTCTTTCATGCAACAAACACATTTATCCCATCAATCAATCCAGCCTCCCTATTAATCCTTAACATGAGAATCAATACATCATAATTTGATTCTTCACCTTTCTATGCAATATCTTTTTAGTGGATTCCGATCTGAACTTCCTTGTTTACAAGTAGCATCCGTGGGTGAGGGGTCTTGGAATCCCCTTGTAGCTTTAGTTACCATGTTTCCATAATCAAAGTTTGGTGGAGATTGGGGCTTGCCCTTCATCTTATAGTGCTCCTTTTGTAGCAATCAAGTAGGGATTGGGATTACCCTTTCTTTCCAAAACTTAGACTTAGAGTCAAACCTACTAACATTTCATTAGAAATAAAAATTACATACATTTTACCTTCTCTTAATGTTTGAGCTGAGGTGTTCCATAACTTAAAGATCACTCTTGTGTTGAAACTTCCTATATCCAGGGCTTCATCTTTAAAGGTTCGCAAGTTTCTTTCAATCCACAGGTTATAAACAATAACAGAAAGGATAATGAAGAAGGTATTTATGTCACATGTACTGAAGGTAGGTGACTGGTTAACCCATATTAAAATCGATTGAAGAGTGGTTACGTGAGGTAGGTGGATTTAGAAGTGGTTTAGACTTTTGAATCAAACTATTTTAGAGAAAGGACATTCAAAGAATAAATGTTTAGTAGTCTCCAATTCCGAAGCACACAAGGAGCACCGATTTGGGTTGTGGAGGTAAAGAAGTTTGTCCCCTGTCTGCAATTTATTCGGGAAGGGTAACCATAAGATGAAGGAACACCTAAGACTATTCCTTTTATTCCACACAATTTTATACTAAGTAACTGTCTGATTTGGAAGTCTCGTGAAGGTGTATGCAGAAGCATTTGTATACTTCTTCGAAGGGCTAGCTAGCCATTCTAAACTATCCTCTCTTGAAGAATTTGGAAGGAATTATAAAGGTTCTAGGTTACTAATAGTCCCAACTATTGACTCCTACTAGCACCATTCATTATTCCTGATTATGTCAGACACTCTTGCAGTCATAGGAAGTTCCGACCCATTGATCACCCCAGGATTAGAGTTACTTATCAAGATACCTCTTGGATGCCAAAGATCCTTCCATAAGAAAGGAGAGTTTCCATTTCCAATTCTAAATCTATATTAGTTCCTAATTTGGTCCCTAACATACAAAATCTTCCTGCAACTTTATGAACTACAGTTGTTAGGAGAGGTACTTTAGAAAATTTTCCTTTTCAGAATAATTGTGTGAACCTACCTGACCCACAGAACTTCCCTATCATTAAACAGAAACCAAATTATTTTCCTTAGCAACACATTATTCCAAGTAGACAAGTGTTTAATATCTAGACCTCCCTCTTTTTTTGATCTACAAATATCGTTCCATTTTACTTTCGCATGAGCTTTTATTTCCACCTTCCCCGACCACAAAAAATTCCTAAGTTTTGTCTTTATTTCCTTAATAATGGAAGTGGGGAGGATGAAGTGGCTAGACTAATAGACCTAAAAGGTGGAAAGGATCGAGATAACTAATTGCATTCTACTAGTATAAAAGACATTTTTATGGGTCCATTTGTTGACTCTAGAGTCAATTTTTTCCAATAAGGATAAACAATCCCTCTTAGACAACCGACCTATCAGAAGAGGAACTCCCAGGTATCGAATGGGAAGTTGGCCTCTTTTAAGACCTGATCTATTTGGTGGGCCATTTGATCCATATCTGGAGAAAT
This sequence comes from Erythroxylum cassinoides, assembly GCA_027478405.1. Lineage (NCBI taxonomy): Eukaryota > Viridiplantae > Streptophyta > Magnoliopsida > Malpighiales > Erythroxylaceae > Erythroxylum > Erythroxylum cassinoides. The sequence goes on from JANIPM010000009.1 coordinate 9,690,613, forward strand.
AAAAAAAAATAACTCTCGGACAGGTTCATTACCATGCCAGAAAATTTGGGAAGGGTTTGTAGGCAATCAAGTAAGGTATGGGCCGAGGCCAAATCACCATGATAAAACATTAGGACGTCGTCATCAAACCAAAGATGGGTGAGTTTGAGGGCTTTACATCTCTAGTGGTATATAAAGGAATTACTGCCTTCTATGTAAGCATTGAGGCTCCTTGAGAAAACCTCCATACAGATAATAAAGAGTAAAGGAGATAAAGGATCCCCTTGTCTTAGACATGATTTACATGGAAAGAATTTTGTGGGGGATCCATTGATCAAAATAGCATATACAGGAGAGGTAATACACTCTCTTATCCAATCAATGACCTTGAGAGGACAACCTACAGCTACTAGCACATTTAATAGGAAATCCCAATGGATCGAATCATATGCTTTTTATAAGTCCACCCCGAAAGCAAATCTCCAATGGTTATTTGCAAGATAATAATTCTTGAAGATCTCTTGGGCCAAATCCCCAATTCAACGATTCTTAATGAATACACTTTGGTTTGGGCTGATGATGTAAGGGAGTATTTCTCTAAGCTTATTAGCCATGATTTTTGCAATCACCTTATAAATAAAGTTACAGCATGCTATAGACCTATAGTCAACTACCATGGAAGGATTATCTTTTTTAGGAATAAGAGTGATGAAAGTATAATTGATCTCTTTGAGAAGTCTCCCATGATGGAAAAAATCTTGGATAGCCCTAATGATATCATCCCCTACTATATGCCAAGTATGTTTAAAGAAAACCCCATTAAACCCATCCACACTATGAGCCTTATTAAGATTAAAGGAATTGAGAACATCCCTAATCTCCTGTGTTGAGACTTCAGCAATGAGTTTGTTTATAAGGGTATCAGAAATCTTATTGGGGAAATTTTTTTCCACAAACTCTTTAAAAAGGAGGAAGGTCCTTGCTAGTCCCAATAGTGATTTGAAAGAAACCTAAGAATTGGTTTTGAATCTCTTATACTTCAACAATTCTAATGCCATTTTCTCCTATGAGAGAGTGAATGTTGTTTCTATTCCTATTTGCTAAGATAGAACTGCGAAAAAATTTGGTATTTCTATCCCCCTCTTTGAGCCACTCGATATGGGAAGATTGTTAGTAGAATGACTCCTGATCATCTAAGGCTCTAATCAAGTTATTAATAGCCTCGATTTCCTTGTCAACTAGGAAGGGGCTACTAGGAAAATGTCTCTTTTGATCTTGTATATGGTCAAGAGTTATTTAGCAATGCTCAACTCTAGCATTCACATCTCCTAATTGACTATAATTAAGCATTTTGAGAGCATTTCTCACCAGTTTAAGCTTAGCCACAATATGAAACATAGGGCTTCCTTGGACTTGAGTATTCTAGTTTCTTCTACTATTTGGAGAAAGTTTGGTTATAAAACTAGGTAGTTTGCAAATCTAAAAGGGGAGGGTCTCTTCGATTTATCTGTTGAGGACCTAATCATTATAAGGGAATGATCTGAAATGTTAGGATTATGGATAACCCCATAAGATCTAGGAAACTTAGAACTCCAAACAGCATTAACAAGGGTTCTATCTAACTTCCTAGCAATAAAGAGCTCACCACTTTGCTTGTTGCTCTATGTGAAATTAGGACCACTAGAATTAAGATCATACAAATTACAATCCTTAACACACTGCCTAAAATCACTCATGTCAATAATAGCTGAGGAATAGAACAACATTAAAGTCCCCCGTAATAATCCAAGGATGGTTTCTTACGGAGTATCTATGATTTGAAAAGGCAAAGATTTTTCCTGTGATTGTAATTGTTAGACCCATACACACAAGTTAGAAAGAAGACTAAAGAGCTATTTATAGGACTAACCTCCAAGTGTACCAATTGATCACTAATGCATTTAGGAACACACAAGAAATAGTCCGGGTTCCAAGCTATCACTAACCTAGCAATAGAACCTTGCTCTAAGTTACTATAAGAAAGCCATCTAGGAAACAATGAAGAGTACACATTATTTAAAAAGTGGAGTGACTTAATCCAAAACTCAATTAAGAACAAAAAAGAAACCGACAATCTCTTAAGCACAACATTCACAGCTAATTACTTTTTAGAGTTATTAAGACCCCGAACATTTCAAAAAACTAAATCTATAACAGTAAAGTCACAATAGAACCATTACTTTGTTTCCTCCTAGATTTCCTATTCTTTCTACCAGTGAAGTCCCCTCTACCTCTTTTATAATCCCCGGACTATGATCAGGAACCAATTTAGATTTAGAAGGTGAAAGGTAATTACCTGCTTGGCTTATATCCAAGAGATCAACATCCTTAAGGTTTCCTTTTAGATCACCTAGCTTCTGTTGATCGTTGCTTTGTTCAATTAAACTGCCAGAATAATTACTCTCCTTTTCACTCAACATTGCCATTTCATAAGGTTGACCATTCTGTAGGGTTCCTTTACCCTCCCCTTATTCAAATAGGGTTCCAGAGGCCATACTCTCCTTGTGATTTGGTTGTGTTTATTTAGATACAATCACCTTTCCATTCTTTTGCTATTGATTTAAACTTGTCTGTATAGGTTCCTTCCCCTTTTCCAATTCTTGTTGTAAACCCGTCTCAAAAAGTCTTCCAGTAGGAGCCCATTCTTTTTTTGTATTTGGTTCTCCGGCCTCCATTCATGTTTAATTTGTATTGCCTTGAAAGTTATTTTCCCCTCTTCGTTATAAGTAGCTAATTGGAAGGAAGAGGGCCAACTCTTTCCCAACTCTACCCCCACACACATTCTAGCATACATAATTCGGGACATCTTGGTAGTCTATGTATCCACTAGGAGAGGGTTACCAACTGCACTAACTATTTTTCCAAGCCCCTCAGTATTCCAGTATTCCACTGGAATATTATGAAACTTAATCCAAACTGGAGCAACTCTAACTTCTTCTTGTTCCCGCCTTTCAAGCTCCATCTTCGTAGGAAAAAGGGGTTTTCCTTAGATATGCCAAGGCTCCTTTTCTAGTACAGAATTCATCCCATCATCTTAATCAAATTTAAACAAGAAATTATTCACACCAGTAATTAGAGTTTTAGTCAATTCGAAAGCTAACCATGATTTGGTCAATGTTCTTTGAACCACTGGATACGCGGGGCGTTTACTTAAGAAGAAACCAATGAGAGCAGTGAACTGCACCTTTCTTCGCTAATTTTGGTGGTGGGATGACCATGCTTTGGTCATCTTCGATCTCCTGAGGGTAATATGTCAATGCCTTCGCCATCGATGGTTCCTCCTCTACATTAGCAACCACTAACTTCTAGGATCTAGGTTTATTGGAATGGAGGTTTTGGGTACGATTCTGGTTCCAAAAGGGCATTTTTGGTTAGAGAGAGAGGATGAGGAATGTTGGGGTTTGTGTTTTGGGTTCGAGGGGTAGGTTTTTTACAAGGGTGATTGAGAAATGTTAGGTCTAGGAGAAGAAGAAACAGAAATTAGGGGTAGGGGATTAAAAGGAAGAAGAAGCCATAAGGACAGAGGGATTACACACTAGTGATCTTGGAAGTTATGGTTCACTCTCTGCTAATCGGAATTTAACATGTAGTCTTATTCTTGAACTTTCTACAATAAAGGCTTAGTTTTAAATTAGGGAAATACTCTGCATATTTGCTTTTAATGTTATAGTATCTCAACTTGTTTTCGGATTCTTTTTGCTATAAAAATCACTTTTTTTCTAGCACCTGCTTCTCCTTAATTAGTACTTATTCAAATTCAACTTCTAGGCTACTCTCAATTGATTCTCATTTTACTTAATTAGTTTATGCTTCCCATTCTCTCTCCTTGATTCTAGCTCTAACTATTTTTTTCTCACCAAGATTTGAAAATTTAACATTTGTAGTTTTCCTTATTTTGTTATAACTTAACCAATAAAGCCCCAACCTTTAAACTTATGCTTCTCCCTTCCTTTAAAAGATCTCCCTAGCCATACATCTAGTTGTTAGAACCACATCTCAATCTTAAACTTGAGCAATAATTAGCTCCTATTAGTACACAAGGTACTTTAATTCTAAAATAAATTTGGTAGTAAAAAAGTTAAAGAGTAACATAAAGATAATATAATGCCAGGTGGTGGGGGTCCATAACCTTTTGAAAAAAATTCATTTCATACCCCTACTAGAAGTAAAAAAGGCACAATATAGTTTTCCTGCTAATGAAGGTGTTGAAGTAAGCGACTTCAAAAAAGCCTACATCTTTGGTAGTTCTTTTATGGAAAAGAGGCTACCTTATTTAGTGATGAATTTTTAGGTTTAAGTAAACTAAAAGAAGCTAGTTCTTTAGGAAGTGTTAATCAAAGAATAGGAACTACACTCTCTCTCTCTGTCTCTCTCTCTCTCACACACACACACAGATATCCAAGTTTACCTCGTAAGTAAATGCTCCAAGGATAACTAATGTTGGTCCTTTTACATTTTAATGAAAACCAATTTTTCTCCAAAAATCGTTTCCTAGAATACAACTTGAGAAGATAAAAATGATTCATACCTCTGTATGAATTAACATTCATAATTTCTCATTAACATATTGATCAGCTTTTAGCTACTTGGCTAGTTATATAGGTAAGTTAATATATATGATTGAAATCATGACATCAATGAAAAGAAGTGGTTATGCAAAGTCTTATTAAATTTATTACAATTGTGATGCTAAATGAAAAGGATGAAATGGTTGAAGATTCATTGCTAGTATTCTACCAACAGAAGCTGACACTCATATAAAAAGGGAAGGAATGGAGGTTAACATACAAATTTGTTTAAAATGGGTGACTATTATAAGCTATTAGGAATACAATGTCTTGATAAGGAGAGGAAGAAAATAATTCGAGACACTTTAGAGGTAGGGATTGATAAGCAATTGATAGATGAATATTTAACTATATTTTAGCACCCATATTTGATGTATTTTGCTTGATATTTTATACTTTTATTGTATATGTGGAACTTAATTTGCACCAAGAGTGTTTAAAACAAAAAATCTGCAATCTGGGAGGAGTGCATACCTGTGCACTTTTGCACGCAAGTGAACTTTTGTGATTTCAGATGTTTTTAAACTTACATGGTCTAGTAGAACCCTATTTTTTAATATAAAAAATATTTTCAAGGCCAATGAAGAAAGGAGACTTTAGGAGGTGATTTCCAGACATGGAGTTGTTCTTTAGGTGCAATTTTGGTCCAGAGAAGTGATAAACATGAATAAATCATCGATAGATCCATCGAAATTCAAGATCAAGCCTCTACATCGCACGAACATTTGGTAAAAGACAATCAGGGAGATTTATAATTATGAACCCATTGTTGTTGTTTCATTTTTCTTTCGTTGTATGTTTGATTTGGTATTCGATCATGTGTAACTAAAAGTCCGGTTAGTATTTAGGTTAGATGAACCTTATGTTAAAACTTTGATATGATTTTATTCCTTTATTAATGCAGTTGGTTTAATTGATTATTGCGACTTGATTACATGTTTTATTAGTAATCTGATTTCATACGTAGAAATTGAGAAATCGTAGTGTGAATAGATCTATCCTAATTAGAAAGAGTTGATTGCAACTCTAGAGATAGGATGACATAAATCCTCTATATTAAAGGTCAAATCTAATAAAGGGACTCATAAATTGGTAACACAATCTTACAAGATTTAACTTAAGTAATACAGTTAGAGACCTTATGATTAGTTGTTAGTAGATTCAAGTTCAGCTACCAGCATGCCATAGAAGTCTCCACGGTCCAATTAATCAATAAATAATTGCATGATAAAAGATCAATCTATTAAGGTTTTAAGGGGAATTTGAGCCTAGATACTAATTTCTGACAACGATAGTTTTCTAAGAGAATTCATCTATGAATTGATTATCGTTTCCTATTTCTTTATTTGTTTTCATTTTTATTTTCTTTTAATTAAAATTCTAGGCAATCCTTGTGCTAGATAATAAGGGAAAGGTAAGCAATAGTATTCATAGTCTTTAAGTTTAATGATTAATTAATTTTTAAACTTTTTAAAAATTAAATTCAGTAATTAATCTTTAAGTTCAAAATTTATTAGTGTGAGTAATAAATAAATATTCACATACTATCTAATGAACACCTTACATTAATAAAAATAATGTTTTAACATAATTTATATGCGTTTTAAAAACTCAGTCATTAAATTAAAATTACAAAAGAATAAAACTAAATTAAAAAAAATCTTAAAAATTGAAGAACTAAAGATCAATTTTATTTTTGAAGGAGACAAAAATAATTATAATAATTTATAGTAATTTTGAAATACAGCGAAATTCACAATCAGAGTCTTTAACTATTGTTCCTAATATTATTAATATTGATTAATTAATCTGCTTTATTTGAAAATACTATTCATCAAAATATTAGTTTTTGATGGTATAATTCCCTGATGTTATATATTGCATAATATGATTTTTATTTGAAATTCGTATATAATATTAAGTTTTTGATTATTTGACTTATAAGTTTTCATATTAATAAAAAATAATATTTAATTTTGTAATATAATAATATTTATTTAACTAAAAATATGTATGCTATATTTATACTTAAAAAATAAATATTAAAAATTCATTTTATTTTTCACTTAAAAAATCATTTATTGTTTATATTTTGACAATGATTAGCCTTTCTTCGTTGAACCAGATAAAATTGTTCGCCACTACATGCCCCTTTTTTTGTTTGATCGGTGTTTCCAATTTAGTTAGACGGAGTCTTAACGGTCCCTACAGCCCATAGTTACCAACCAAGTTGGGTATGGAAAATGATTATGACAACTACAGAAAGGATCAAGCAGAGTTTCAATTTTGATAATTACAGCTAATTGGTAGTTGGATAATGTTGACTTAACAGAAAAAGCAAGTTCTAATCGGGGTTACTAATTGAAATGGAGAGTCATCCATGATCGAAATTTGCAAAAAGGAAAGAGAGTTTTGGAGAACCGAACAAAGTAATCATGTAGTTTCTTGAAAAGGTGGTTGAAGAGTCCAAAGTGAATATTAGATATTCAACTTTTATAAATCATGTCCCGGTGCCATATTGGCTTGGCGTGATCCATTTGAAAGTTCAGTGGTTTCCTTGTCAAAATTGATCCGAAGAGTTGGTGGTGGTGTAGCCTCCCTCTCGTACTACTTCAGTGGATCTCACTTGTTTATATCAACAACAATGTGTGAGAGGTGTTGACTTCCTAGCTGATGCTTGATTGAAGCTTGGTGTTTCAATCCAACTTTGTCGGGTTTGACGTGATTTAAAGGGCAGAGTCACGTTCTAGTGGTATGTCCCAAACCATATAATTCACCTCCATTTTGGTTATGAGAAGTTGGCTTCAACATCAAATCTGCGAGATCACGATGGGAAAGTTTCGGTTTTCCTGTCCTCTAAGTGACATGAAAGTGCAACAACTATTTCCAAAATGATGGTCCTTCTTCACCTTACAATATGGGTGTATAGTAAAAACAAATCCACCCACTTATAACCTGTATATTCGTATGTGATATAAGGTCACCCTTTTTTGAGTCAAGAGTCAATAGTTGTTGATATCATAAGCGTGTCCCTTGCACTTGGATCGTGAGAGGAGGAGGAGAGTATGGTAAGGGTTCCCTAACTTTTTAGCTCTGCTGTGTATTGGTTTCTGGGAATGCGCAATATATTGTTAGAAGAGACATTTTAGTGCGGGATGGAATGGAGGAGACCGGCATAGTATTTTAGCTTTTCAACCGTGGATGCTTTTGTTTGAGAATCCACAACCAAATGGCTCCATGGTCTCATGCTCCGTCGCTGCTGATCTTCCCCACCAAGTTTCATAATTCTTCTGATCTTATTCCCAATTATCATATTATAGAAGTTTTCACGTACGATCTAATTAATTAATAAATAATTGCATAATAAAAAATTAATCTGTTATAATTTAGGAGATTTGGAACTGAGATACTAAGTATTTGATATTGATAATTTCGCAGAGCTTCCTGAATTCTCTATTCAATTTCATTTCCTTTTTTTTTTACTTGCCTTAGTTTTAGTTTCTTTTCATTAAAAATCTAAAATCAATTCTTAAGTTAGATAATAGGGGAAGGTAAGTACTAGTATTCATAATCTCCACAGGATCGACCCATATTTTCTAGTATTAGCTATAATTACGTAATATACTTGCAGTTATTACAATATTGACTATCACGAAATAGTACAATCAGAAATCAATGGGTTCAAACACTATAAGAAAAATAGTTTTAGCGATGAAAATTACCGATAAAAAATAAAGATTTTCTATCGGGAAACAAATTTGGCGACGGAAATTACCGACGGAAAGAGTCGTCAGAAAAACGTCTGTAGGTAAACTTTAGCGATAAATATAAGGAATCCGTCGCAAATTTAGTGACAAAAATTTGTACATTCTTCAATAATTTAGTGACAAAATTTTGTATTTCTATCGGTAAATTTAAGTAAATCTACCGAAGAATTTAGAATATTTTGTCTCTAATTTGTCAATATAATCACAATATTCCCTCAGTGAGTTTACCGATGGTAAGTTATATGTCCGTCGCTAAATTTACGAACGAATATACAATATTCCGTCACTAAATTTATTGACGAAAAATATTATCCGTCGTTAAATTTTTACCAAAAGAATATATTATTCTATCGGTAACTTAGCGACGGAGTGATATATTCAGTCAGTAAATTACTTATGAAATATATCACTCTACTGCTAATTAGCGATATAATATTGTATTTTTGTTGAGAAATTTAACTGATAAATTTAAACTACTATTTCTCATTTCTTACCCAAGTTTTTATCGATAATCTTATGATTTTTTTTACATGTAATTTCTATAAATAATATAACATTGATTGGTAAAAAATTATAATATACATAAATAATAATCTTGAAAATAATTGTAAATTAAGAATTTATACAAAACTTAAGAGTAGCAGACCATCAAATACATTCACTTATCCAAAAGCTATACAGGTGGTAAATGCAGATGCTCTAACTGCTACGATGAGGTCTTGTCCTTACCCTTCAACTCGTCCACCTCATTACAGAGCTAAGTTATGCAGTCCATCAGCCTCTTTACTATGCTCTTAAGTTGAAGGACTCTTTCATTTGATGTGGACCGCCTACTAGATCCAGCTGCAGTGGATGTGAAGGATTACAAATAACTTGTGTTTGCAAATGAACTTAACCTGAAAATTCTTCCATGGCGGTCTCTACTACCCACTGGATCAAGATATTTCTGATTCTCATCAACAGTTTAGAGTTCTGAGACTATCGTTAAATGATTTCTTGTATTTGGTCCTATTATTATAATTGTTTATATTAATAAGTGATACTTTTTAAGAATTAATATTAAAGTATAAACTTTACATACATGAAGTTGTCTACATCGAGTATTAATAAAGGTCATACCATCATACTTCTTGATGTGAATTTGTAAAAAGAGCTGGCGTGGTATAGGCTTCCTATCTATAGACTTTTCCTGCATCAGAAGAAATTTTTATAAGTAAACTACAATTTACAAAAATTTCAACAGAATTTCCTTGAATTTTCTCTATTTTGATGATATTTACCCCTTGTTGGACAAAAAAAATTTACTCAACAACACAGTCATTAATGGCACCAAACATTTATAACATTATTATTCTCCATAATGTACATACATTTTCATTTTAAATTTCATACGTCAAATTACATTGAAATCAAATTTCATACATAAAAATACAAAAATCAGAATATAAGTGTAAAGTTTTGATACTTACAAGTTGAACTGCATTATTGACAAAATTGTGCTCTGAAATGGATATTGCCTCAGGTGATATCGAATCATGTTGCCAACGACTCCATATTTCTTCAAATATATATATGGTAGTCGTACATCATTCTCATGTATTAAAGTAATAAAGTCTCTATAATGTATACGAGCTCACCTCTCTTATACATTATAAATTACAGCAACAAATTTTGAATCCCACAAAAATTCTTTCTAAAAAAAGAAAAGTATATTATACATACTTATAAACGACAATATTTATCTAATTATTGCATAAATTAATATAAAATAAAAAAGATAAAAGAATATATTTTGTGTACCTTAAACTTCTAATAATAAAAATCTTTTGTCGCTTGAGAGACATTCTTCCATATATAACCCTCAAGATCCATCCTCTCCTTGAACTTGGATGAGATATTTCTTGAGCACATTCCAAATGGAACCAACCTAATATATAATTTATTTTAGATCATTTTCAAATTAAAACCTATAACTTCAATATAAACCTATGGTGTTATCATGCATTACAAAATTTTTAGAATTTTACTTACAAATTTTTGACAATTGTGATGTAAGTTCTTAAATAAACTCCTTTGGCTCCAGGCTAGAGGTCACCTCCTTCATTTGCAACGTTTATCTTGATATCTCTCTCGGTATAGGGGTGGTGGATGGTATACCAAGGTTGCTAGATGGTGTAGCAATAGGTATAGAAGGTGATGTCTCATCTAGATGTACAGTAGCTGGATGTACATCAGGTGATTTTGTAGCATTTACAAAATGTGATGCTTCACTTTGAAATACTCTGACTTCTCCAAATCGTGATAACTTAAACCTTGACTGCATCAAATCCTATTTTCTCTTTGGTGGCATATTTTTAACCTAAAATTCACATTTTATTGAATTTTTCTCGAAGTCTCGATAATATCTGAATGTTGATGTTCCAAACGCTCCTTTATATCATGCAAAATATGCATTTACACATATCACAAATTTGTAGAATTATTCGCGTACTCATCTATGCACATATGTATACATATGGATTATATACAATGCATGCTTAATGATAATCTCGGGTATCTTTCCATTATTCTCATCACATAATCATTGATATATCAACACTCACATTAGTACAATTTGTACTTATGGTTTGCACCTCCATAAAACAATTTGAATCTAATTTCATAACTCATTTGATCATTGCAGATTTTTCTCAAAATAGACTTTCGAGTTCGCTTTGTAGATCATTATGACAAAGAAAATGGAGTAATCTGGCATACTTCCTTCTAGAAAAGTGTTCTTCTATGTTTTTTTTCTAATGACACCAAGATCATATAATTTGGTTCAGTATTCCAAAATTTATACTCAAAATACTTCAGACTGAGTACGTTAGAAATTTTGGCTAGTGCTTGATCGTGCACTCAAAGTTGTATAACTCATATCTCTCAATTCTAATATCCAAAATTTACAAACTTTATACCAATTGGAAGCTAAGAGAATAAGATGCAACTTTTGTGAAGACAACTTTGTCTGATTTGGCCTACATCAATACATTTTATTCGACAACAATATGACATAATTTTTGTCACAGGTAGTGTTGTAGCCTAAGCCAAAACTAAACTTCAAGCTAAATTTCAAGACCCTTAATGACATAATTCAAATTCAATTTCTTCTTAAAAA
>JANIPM010000009.1:9702222-9717721 GCA_027478405.1 Erythroxylum cassinoides
TTGAACATGAATTATTGTTATACATATAAGTGAGATATTATGGAAAAGAAAGATAGGATTTTAGTGAATGATGAGAATTAGTTATAGGTGATGAGTTAAATGAGTAGAGATTAGAGAGTTTAATGAAATAATATTGGTATTTGAACGATTATGCTCAAGATATTCTAAGTTTGTACAATGAAAATTTCAAGCTCATAAGAGAAAATTGTGTTCTGAACTCAAAGGAAAAACTATATCGATCTAGTAAAATTAGCCTAAGTTGTCTTCATAAAAGTTGGAGATTATCTTTCTCGCTTTCCAAAAATATAAAGTATGAAATTTTTGGATTTCTTATTCAAGAGAGATGATCATTATAAGTTGGTGATGCTACAAAGGATGTATACACAGAACAATTACGGTATATGGAGTGATATTGCGTTAAAAGAAGTGAATTTGGGAAGGATTTGAGTGAAAGTGGTGTTAGAATGGATTTAGGAACCATTGGAGATGCTTTGGAGAGTGTAGTTAGTGATTTAGAACTTTTGGTGAGGTGAGGAAGACCTTGTAGAAATCCCTTCGTTTGATTCATCTTAGACTGAATCCCTTCATCTAATTCATCTTAGACTGAATCACTTCGTGTGATCCATCTACACTTTTGTAAATTCGAGATTTTGACACTCTAGATTGAACAATCTCTCTTCAAGGTCTTCACAAAAGTTGTAGATATCGAAGTAGTCTTTGAAACTGCCCTAAAACAAACACAATCTGATATCTCTAGTGAAAATTATACTAATTGTCCCAAGATAGGTACAATATGATTGAGGACATAATCATGTTTTCTAATTTTAGCCATAACTTTATTATCCGACCTCCAAATGACCTTATTTTTGAAGCATTGTGTTCCTAATACATTTCTCTATCTCTTCATAGAAATTGATAGTCTTTGGTGTTGAATTAGAAAATATGGATGGAAACAAAGTAAGGGTATCGGTTGGAAGAGTATGAATAGGAGATTTTACTAAACATACTTCGGTATTTTGATTATATCTTGATCTGTAGAGCTCTGAATGAAATGATTCTTGTCTCAGTATAAACTAGAGACATAGGAATACAAATATTTTGAAGAAATTGAATTTTAATTAAGTCTATAAAAATTTAAATTTTTAGATGGAAGTTGAGCAGCAGAATACTACTTAGTATAAGAACAGTTCAAAATTTGGGGCCCATCACTCATGATATCAGAGAATAAAGATGAACCGATGTCGGCTAATGAGGGTTCATGGAAATAACCCTACAAGATAATACGCACAATCAAGTCTTATGATATTCCGCAAGAGTTGGGCTCCGAAAAGGGGTCCAACAAGTAAGATTGTATGGTTTGTGTTATTTGCTAGGGGAATGTTGAAATCCATAAGAGAGTGAGCTTATAGACTGGTTATTGTTTGCCATTAATAGTAAACTATTAAGGTGGGGTCGTGGATGAGAAAGGAGAGTTATAGATAGATTAACAAAAGAAGCAACTGAACTAGGTTAGAGGTAGTTCAGCCTTGAAAACCAATCAGTTCCTAATAGCTAAGTTGCACGCTTCTCACTCTAGGAGCATTTTTTAGCTTTTTACAATGGCTAGTTTTTTAATTCATTTACATTGATATGCCAATGTGCAATAATGATCAAACAACATACAATAGTGGTTAACAAATATACATTAATGGTCGATCAGTGTACAGTAGTGATCGATGATTATACTATAACTAGCCATTAGCAATGACTAATTCTTGGTTCCAATAGTTATAATGAGTCCTAATGGATATAAATAAATACTTTTTTCATTGATTTTGACATGGAAAAACATTTGGGTGTTATGTAAACATATTTCAAAGCGTTTTTCAAAGAATTCATAAGAATTCATTCTCGCATTGAAATATATGAGCCTTTAAGCTATTACAGTTAACGCGCAAGGGTCTTTTGATTTGTAGATTTCATTTACTAGTTAGAGTTTCTCTTCACCTTGAAGGAAGAATGTAAAAAGGGTATAGTTATCTTAAACTATGATTAAGTAGTTTCTTATAGAGAAAATGCTTTTGGAATGCACACAATTTCTTCCCTCTTCTTGGTCCTTTTTCAAGTTAACGCTTGTTTATACTCCCCTTTTTAGTCAACAGTCACAAGAAGACTTTAACTGCTTAAGATCTAAAGCTCCTTCGTCTACCTTTTAGGAATAGAGTTAGATCAAGCTAAAGGAAGAGATAAACTTGTTAGTTTCACCCATGGTGAATCTCCCCTACTTATTAGCTCACCTTTTGGCCATTTTCTATCCCCCTCTCTACTTCCTGGTCTTTTACCAAATCCACAATAGGTACACTCTCCTTTTTCTTCATCCATGTCCCAATCCCCCACCCTATTCTCAATACTTATTGCTTTATCCCTCTATATAACTCCTTCAGCTATAGCCCAAGTTATTAACTCAATTGATGCCTATCTTATAAACCTTCAATTTCCTTTTTAGATCTAGAAGTTCCCGCTCACTTTCTCAAATGCCTATGAACTCTCATCCTCATCTTGCTTCTGGTCTACTTGCATCTAGGAAAACATAATGCTATACTGTTGATGACCAACCAGGCACTAATGGAAAGGTTACGTACATTCATCAAGTGTCAAAAATAGACTCTCTAGTCATCTCACCACCACTAAACACTCAAAGTTAAAGCAAAAAATTGGTTAGCCACACTAATAGGATATTTCATCAAATCCTCAAATGTATATTTGGGTTGAGTCAAAATAAAGTCAGATGGGTTTGGAACAAACCTTTTTATAAAGAAGGAATACTTCCTCTTCAAATTCACAAACATCTCAAACATGATGAAGGTATTGGAACAAGGTACCCAGAATGTAAATAGGAACCCATTTTGCTTATAAAGTGGTAACCAAGTGTGACTCAACAAATAATATGGAAAATTTTCCAATTTAGGTGAACTTCCATAACATCCCTTTGGAATATTGGTCAACCACAGGCTTTATTTACCAAACAAGCTATATAGGCAAATCACTATATCTCTAGCTAGAAATGAGAAAAGGATTACCTAATACTTTGAAAATCCATAGGTTGGATAAAGATGAGGATCCGATGGAATCAAAAATCTCCCTATCCTACTATAGAATCCCTCAAAAGAACCATATCATAAAACTCGAAAACCTGCAAGAAGTTTGCAACATAAAGCTACAATGAGCTAACGAAGCTCAATCTTAAGGAAAACTCGGGAGAGGAGAATCCAAAAGATGACATCTCACCTAGTAATGAAGAATAAAAGATCTTAGAGGCTTTGATCATACAAAACTGGACTGCACTAAAGATACATGCTCCAATTGTAGTGATCACTAATATAGAGGTTTCAAGAAATGAGTCACCTGTTTTTAATCAACTAGCTGAAGGGTCTCTAACAACAAATTCTGTTAAATTTTAAATAAAAACTTTAGAGGAAGCATCACCAAGTATGAAAGTTGGTATAATATAATTACAACCAGATTATGTGGCCTACTCCTCACTCAAGCATTTATCAGACAACACCATTGAGGAAGCTAAGAACAATTCCTTAATTATCACCAAAAGAACATCAATTAGGAAAAAAGAAAGGTCATACTACCAAACATAACCCCTCTTAAAGTCTATTGTGCTTTGGACTGTTAAAGGACTAAATTTTCTTCATAAATAGCTAGCATTGGGTGATTTCTTGATCACTAAAAAATCTCTTTTAATTGTTCTCTTAGAGACCAAAATAAAAGCCAATCACTTTGAGCAGGGCCTTGAGTTTTTGAACAATGCCTAGCACTCAAATCTTTACCACCAAGCTCACTTCAATGGTAAGAGTGTTGATAACTTTTGGTTCAAATCAAGTAAGGATCAAGAACAACTAAATTTTTTATTAATTCATCCACATTAAGGTCACCCAAACTAAAAGTAACACATTGCTAGATATTATCTTTATCTATGTACAAAACCTAGCCTCTTAAAGGAAATCTTTATTATCTAACATTATAGCCTTAGTTATTTCAATTTCAAACCCTTGACTTGTTCTTGGGAATTTCAATAACATGCTTTAATCTCATGTAGTTAATCGAAGGTGCTTGATGAAGTACAATGCAGATGACTTTAGATAATTCTTATATAAGGTTGGTCTTGAGGACCTTAGATATGATGGGCTCCAATTTATGTGAAGCAATAAATAGGAGGAAAAACTTCAATTTAGAAAAAAGTTGGATATAGCCCTTATCAATTCTACCTAGAGCTCTCACTTCATACTAACTAGAAGCAGTTTTCACCCCCTTCTCCCCTCTTTCTCAAACCACTTCTATTAATACTTCCTCCCTTATTAGTAAATGGCCTTTTAGATTCAACAATTATTTGATTAAGATCCATGAACAACACGTGTATTTAGAGGAATAAACCAAGTTATTTGCATTTGATTCTTATAAATGCATTAAAAGACTTGAAGAAATCAAACAAGAACTGAAGAACATGAATAAAGGAGTTAGTAGTAACACTTTGCAGCTAATATTAGACTCCAAAACTCATTTGATGGACATTCAAACCAAACTCTCATCCAAACCTGAGGATCTTAACCTCATGCAACAAGAAAAACTTGCTTTCAATAACTATATAGCAACCTTCGACAACCATAACTCTCTTTTTAGGTAGAGATGCAAAGTCCAATAGCAGAAGGATGGTGAAAAAAATACAAAGTTCTACCATACTCTATCCTCAATCAATATTAACAAAATTAGCTCCCTCACAAGTAACTCAAGCATAGCACACCAAGAGAAAAGGACCATAAATTCTTTGGTTTAACATTTTCAAGAACTCTTTAGGAAGCAAAAGAGTTACAATTTCTTGTCTTTATGAAATCAAATCTTTCATTCCACACTCAATCACTAATAAGCAATTAGAATTCCTCATTGGCCCTTTTGTGAGAGTTGATATTAATGGAACTTTGTTCAATATGGATAGGAATAAAGCCCCAACTCAAAATAAATTGAATGCATTCTTTCCTTATATATAGAAATCTTAGGGGCTTATAGGAGATATTGTTTCTAACGTAATTTTAAAGTTGCTCTCCTCCAACAAGCTATCAAAGGATTTCAATAAGACATCCATATGTCTCATACTTAAAATCCATAATCCCTTAATCTTGAAAGACAAACCAATGTTATAAGCCTAAGTCAAGGTGCATTCATCTAAGATTAAAAGGGATAATATCCTTTTAGTATAAGAAATTTTCAAGAATTGATATCCTTTTGGTATAAGAAATTTTCAAGAATTGTCATAGGAAGACTAATATTAAAGAGTTGAGCACTAAAATTGAACTGCAAAAAAGCTTTTGACCTAGTAGACTATAGCTTTTTATTTAACATCATAACAACTTTTGGATTCCCCAATAAGTCCATTAAATGGCTATAACAAAATCTTACCTTTATATCATTAATATACTTTTGAATGAAGAACCTACACTAGCATTCCAAGTAGCAAAAGGATTAAGATTAGGAGAACTTATATTACCCTATTTATTCAGCATCTAGACCGAAGTTCTCACCTCCCCAAGCTAACAACCAATAAAATTGAGAAGGAAAAGAAATTTTATTACCATTTTAAGTGCAAAAGATCAAAATTGTTAACCTTACATTTTTAGATAATATTTTTATGCTTTGTAGGGACATTGAATCAGTGAAGGCTATCCTTTATTGCCATCAAAACTTTCGAAGATTATCAAGTCTCTCCAAAAAAATGAATAAAAAGCAATCTCTTTGCCTCGCTGCCTCACCATTAATTTTGCAATATGTTAGCATCCCAATTGTAGCCTCAAAACTTACCTTCAAAGATTGTCAACTCCACTTTGGTGCAATAAACAAAAAAATTGGAAGTTGGTGAAATTTCCACCATTGTTAGGAGATTAGAACTAATAAAATATGTTCTTTGCAACTTGTAGGTTTACCAATGCTCTCGTATCTTCCTCCCTACCAATATAAGCAAAGCCATTGAAAAAGTGTTGAAAAACTTACAAAATGTAGCAACAAGGCCAAATTCAAATAAGCAAAAGTTTGTAAGCCTAAGGACCAAGTGGGAATGTGGTTTAGAGCTATCAAAACAATAAGTTTGTTAACAAAGATAATATAGAAGCTCTATATAGATCAAGAATCCCTTTAAGTGCAATGGATGCACATTAAAGTCTTAAAAAGGCCAGGCTTATGAAAATTTCAAGCCAATACTAACATATCTTGGACACTAATGTAGACTTCCAAAAAGAGAGAAATTTAATGTAGTAATAAAGTGCATTATGGGGAATGGAGAGAAAACCCCAATTTGGTACGAAAATTAGTAGACTCCCTACATGAACAACCTAATGCTAGACTCCTGGTGGCAAACATTCCAGAATCCATAAAAATTAGCTCTAACATTCAGGGATGTAGATGGTCATCGCAGTTGATCATATATGGAGCTGCATGAGAAATCTTGGTAATAATCCTGCCTATCAAGCCAATCCCTAGAATGAATATAGGATTACCTGGTTGAGATACATATCTGGCAAGTTTACTAACAAATCATGTGCAAAACTTCTTGTTTATGGAATGGAAAACCTCATATAGTGCCTAAACAATATACCTAAAGATCCCTTATGCTTTAACTAAGAATACTTTGACTCATTCAACAACCAAAAATGTACTCTCTATAACCAAAAGCCTGAATCCCTCAATCATCTGTTATTTTAGCGCCAATTCACAAGACTGATATGGAACAAGATGCTAAAACTCTGCAACCAACAATGCTTACGGCAAGATTGGCCCGTAGTTTACTGAATTGGCAAGTAAGGTTCAAATCAAATGTAAAGTAGACACAAAAATCTTTCCGAGTTACATTAGATTATAACATTCATGCGATGTAAAAGAGGAATATAGAACAAGCTTGTGCCTAATCCTAGAATTAGCTATTCCCTTTGCTAGCTTAATCAATTCTCTTCTTTGGGCATTGCCTCATGGCCTTGGTATTCTCTTTTAAGCACTGCTGGTACCATCGCTCCTCCGATTTAATATTTTATCTTAAAAATGTAAAAAATAGGTATACTTAATCATGCAACAACTCAATTTTGAACACTATTTTCATAAAATCGTAGAAAATTAGGAGACAATATATCATTGCCTCATCCCCTCCACACATCCTCATTGTAAAAAGACCATGTAGCCACGTAAAATTTCCATTGTCAGTTCTACACAAGTTAATGAAGATTAATGACAATAAGCTTGCTGAGTAAACAAACAACACGAGGTCACTAGAAACCTCAAAGAGTTCCAATATCAGGAATAAAAGATCGGACATGCTAAACAGAAAAAGGACTTTTTGATCTGAAACCAATCTTGTGCTCCCATATCTGTACATAGTCTTGAAAAGTTCTAGTACTGGCCCATCACTCAAATCTAAGTAGAGACCAAAAAAGAGTACAAAGTCTAAGTAGTAGTCATCTCATCCTTCCAAGGTTTCAGTACAACAATTTATAAGTATAATAAACACCTTACGAAGTATTAATGGAAGAGTAGGCTAAGATCGTTGCTTTCTCTGATCTTCATCCTCATCATCAGAGTCGCCACTCTCTCGGAAACGAGGATTCTTCTCCTATAACATGAAAGAAACAATGATTTCTGCAATTGCATTTAAGATTTCTTAAGCTATATAGATATATACATACATACATACATACATACACACACACACACACATATATATATATATGAGAATTTTGAGTAACTAAGCAGTCACCCCAATGAATTCAAATCAGTAATTTGCAGAAAAAGGAGCCATATGGTTTGAAATCACTTGCAAAATTGGCACAATTAGGAAACAATTTTAATCCATTTAACTTAAAAAGTTACCGGGCGGGAATCAGGATCAGAATTCCTCCTCGATTCATGATCTGAGTTTCTTTTTGAAGTTTCATGTGCATGTCGGTCATCATCCCTGTATCGTTTTCGGTGATAATCTGCTTCACCAAAATGTGACAGATTGAATGAATTGTGATAGGACCATAACAAAGGTCTAAAAATCAGAGCAAGGCTGATACAGATTAAAAATCCAAGCTAGCCTGATACAATTTAAAAATCAAAGCAAGGCTGATGCAATGCAATAATGTATAATTTGCCCATTTTGTACAATTCTCTTACTAAGCCTAATGCAAGAATCACTACTGTAAAGTACACACACAGACACAGTGAGAGAGAGAGAGACAGAATACCTCTACCATGACGATGAGAATTGCCATGACCATGGCCTCCACCAGGTCTACCATCTGCATGATTAAAAATTTCAGATCTGACCCAGACTATCAATCTGAGTAAAGGAAGAGATCACACTAGATAGTTTCGACTAGACTTTATAAAGAATAAAAACAGCCTAAAATATTAAAATAATCACAAAAAATGCAAAACGACAAAGCATGCCTTCCTAGATTTGAACTTCATCATATTACAACTTAGAATAAATGGGTATCCATAATACAACCAGAAAATAGATTGCAATAAAAGAAACACCATAAATCAAAATCAGGCATCTAAAAAGTGTAGAAGAATAAGGCATTTCTTTTCTTTACAAGGTAAAATATATTATTAATATTTGTTCATCAACATCTTTCTCATTTAAATCTCAATTTTTATCTTAAAATATATTGCTCATATGATGGCTTTAAATTTCCCATTTTGGTAGAGATAGAACTTCATAACATTTGTTCACATATATATTTGGAGAGAAGGCAATCCAGGCTCATTTGGTGAATGACTCAGCCTTGGTCCATGCAAGCAATGCTTTGTTTGTTAAAGTTTCAAATGTAAGAGCAACAATCTGTTACCCATAGTGTATTAGTTGTACGTAAGCATTGTTTAGCAGTTCATTGCTTCAAGTGGTACTTATCATTTCCCATATCAATTGTACTTACTAGAGACAACATATTAGTTTTAGTTTCACTCTAGATTCTTCAGTTATGATGCAATGAATATGAAGTGAGAGGATCGCCTCTACCTGAGTACATATGGAGTGTATCCAACCTATATGCTTATCACAAAGACCTGACACCATTACAAGGTTTGCAAAGTCTGAAATAAGCCTTCCATCTAGGCAAGTTAAGTTGCAAGAATCAAGATAGTTCATTTAATATGTTTTGGATTTCCATTTTTCACTCCTGTCTGGATGAAAATTAACAAACACGATCACATATTACATGCTTATAACTCATAAAGTGGAATTTTCATATACTAACAACTTACAATGGGATGGCATAATTGGAGGGAAAGAACCAAATGATCCAGCACCGTAATCAACAAGCTGTCTTTGTGCTTCTAGCTCTTGCTGAATTAACTTTCCATAACCACCTCTGCGTACAACATGTTAAGAAAACTGAAAGGAGACATGGAACTTTTTCAACTGATTTTAAATCAAAGATGAATTGGTCAACAAGTCAGCATATTTCAACCATGATCGAATTACTAAATGAAATCATTCATAAATGGAGCTTGAATCTACCAAATATCCATGTTAGTCTAACACTGCACAAGTCAATAGCAGTAGTACGTAGCTAAATGTCCGTGCAAATGAGGTGCCAACCCAAAGCTATCAGCCCATTTTAAAAGGAACTCTGACTAGGCAAAGCAGTTAGGCTTATCTGAGGAAAAGTGAATTCATTCATGTATATTGGAAACAGGTCAGCTAAAATACTCAATAGAATCATGCCCTTTAGTGCTAATATAAGGGAAGAAGACCAACAACATTGAATATATGTGGATAATTAACAAGCACAATAAGCAAATCTGGCCTACTCTACAGTCTATTAGTGAGGTGAGTTTCAGTTCCAAATCATCAGAAATGCGAATAAACATAGAAGGAAGTATTCATATTTAAGGAATGCAATCAGCCAAGTTTTATAGAAGATAGACCTGGATAAATTAAGGACACAATCCAGAACCACACGAAGACATTGATCCCAGTACACCAAAGATAGCACAGATGAAAATGATTACAATTACCAGTCTAACATACACTTGCCAACCCATATGAAAGTCATTTGGAAGAAAATGACCGTTCAACTTGATCTACTTGAACTGTAACATCATCTAGGTCCATACACTTCTAGATTGATCCCACTTCTCACAATTTACGGAAGACAGAAATGTAGTTTCAGCTTGTGTAGAGTACATAAAAAATGAATGCGAAAGTCCAGAAAATCTATGCTTTAAGCATTTGAACATTTTCAATCACATGGTAAATTGCCAAACTCGTAGTGGGTCAGCAATATTTTTAACACTGCTCATGTCTTCAGGAAAAGATGAATAACATTGAGAACACTTGGTAAATAAAGGATATCAGGATCATAATCTGTGCGATACTCATCACGCACCTGCAATAATACAGGAATAACAGATAATGTATGTAAGCAAAAGGTCAAACATGTTCACAATTGCTAGCCGGAACAGAACTATCACCTGCCCACCACTTCTACCACGGCCCCATTGCCTTCCTTCTTGAAAACCCCAATCAAAATCCACACGTATAGGACGATCATCAAGAATAGTTCCACTTAAATATTTTACTGCATCCTCTGTGTCTTCCCTAGAATAAAATCTGATAACAAACAAGTACAAAAACCAACTAAGAGCCCCAATATTAAAACCCATTTCCATGTTTTCCCCTAAAGGAGCAAATCATACAGGCTTTGGAATAGGGAAAACTCTATTTAAGCACTTTCAGATGTTGAAAATAAAACTATAGTGAGGTTGGTAGGTTGTCATATAATTTCCACGCAAAGAACTTGGAACATGAGCAAGAAAGTTATTTTTTATCTTTTTCAATTGTCGCGCTTGAGTTTTAGTCTACCTAAAACTCCATTAGTGAATTCTTACTCATCCAAAAAGAAACTAACAAAAGATTGAGAAAAGAAAAAGAAATGGGGAAGAAGGCAATGTTCATGAATCATGGTCGAGGAGCCAAAACCAAACCCATCAAAAAACAAGTAACAAAAGCACATCATAATGTGAGGAATAATAAAACATACAAAACGAAACAAAAGCCACAAGGAGTTTTGGTGTTCTTATCCAATCCCATAATGATCTTCTTAATCTCTCCAGCTCGAGAGAAAAGCTCGTAAATTTGTTCTTCCGTTGTGTAGAAAGACATGTTTCCAATGTAAACAGTTGATGACGTCTGAAGCGCATGCTCGAATTCCTCTTGAGTACCTGGAAATCTTCTGTCCCTATACACTGATAGTTTGTTTGGATCCTGACAACATCAACCGAATTTAATTTTTCTTAAAGCCAAGAAATTGAGAACTAATAACTATGTGTGGAGGAACAACAGTGCGTACCTTGAAGAGGGAAGCCATTGAAGTTGAAGGTTCTAATATTACAAATCCTAAAACCTCAAATGCCAAACTTGTTATAACCCTCGAGAGTGACAGAGTACCGTAAATGAAGAGATTCGGGTTTTCGGGCTAAACGCCTCTTTCTTCCGGGTCGTGTCCTCATTTTCCTGTTTTATCTTCTTTTGACAATCTTCCGCCATTATGAAATAATAATCCTCACTCTTTTTATCTAATTTATTTTTAATTTCATTGATTATTTTTATTTAATATTTCAAATTATATTTAATTTAATCAGCACCTTCTCTAATCTCCTAAGCTCCTATCGACAGTATCCATCTTCTTAGAATCATTACACACAAAAAATAAAAATAAAAGAATTTTATTATATTCACATATATGTACTTTCATTTATTGCTTTTTCTTTATGACTTTTATTGGACTAATTGAGGTTTTAGCGAATATTTTTATGATAATAATATATTTTGCTAGTAATGTTGTTATTTTTGGTGATATTATTAAGATAATAGGTTAAAGAATCAAGCAATGTGTGAAAGATCATGTTTTATGGAAGAGCAAAGTTATTTAATGGGCAAAATCGTCAAAGGGAGCCAAATGAGCAAAATGGAAGTACCAAGTACAATTCAATTACATTTTAAGGAAATTCAAGTTAAGAACTAACAATAAGGAAGAATCAAGCACTTCAAGATGTATCGAATAATTGTTATCTTTCTAATAACTTTGTATGGATCAATACAATAAATTAGTTGCTTAATCATTATAGGATTATTAACATTAGGGAACAATGCATATTATTGTTATAATTAAAAGGAATTTTGGCAATGTAAATTTTGTTATCCCTTAATTTTGGAAAGGTTTTAAAGAAAGTCCTTTTGATCATTAAAATACCTTTTACAAAACTTTTGAAATGGTTTTAGATAAATTTTTTATTAAAGAAGTTGTGTTTAAAATCTTTGAAAGAACATGGAGGGTTGAAAAATTAACTGACAACAAATTTTATAATGCCAAACTTTTAGAATTCTTTTCATTTTTAGTGCTAAATTTTTTAATTTTTAATTTAGTGATTAACCTTTCAAAAATCGTACCACTCAGGTTAAAAGATAAGCTCTACTAAATTTTATTGATGTGACTAAAGGAGCAAACTTTAAAATGACATTTAAGCATTTACGCGGCAATATTATGAACACGTAGACAACCATATGGATTGGAATCAAATTTCACCTATGACCATTTGCCCATGTCTATAACCATTACTTTCTTTCTTGCTTTGTAAAAATAGGAACATTATTTCTAGCTTGATTTTATTATATTGTTAGAAGTGTAGAATTTTCATCATCATATTAAGGTGGAAACTTTTACTATTTTTATTTTCAAAGGAAATTTATATTTTTCCTAAAAAGGAGTACAACATCTATGACACGTTTTAATAGCTCAATATTATGGACAAATATAAAATATGGGTTAATAAACAAGATATAACAAAGCAATAAAAGAAATATCTAATGAGTCCAATTTGTTAATAACAATTTGATGTTTTCTCTTTGACACTTGTTTGCTTGTTAAGTCTAATTTCTTAATAGCAAATAGATGTTTCTAGTACCCTAAAACCATAAGTAGATATGTGTAAACTTACATAAAAGATCCACTTACTTATTTACCACACTATTGCTTATACACTATGAGCCAAAAAATAGACGCAACCTTGCAAATGTGTTGGATCAAGAAATATTTTAGGTTAATGGGTGTGTCATGCAGACTTCATAAACATAAAGGAATCATGGAAGAAGATTTGTTTCTTACATTAGATATAAGGTGTCACGACCTGGTACCACATTTGACATATGACAACTGTCGCATACCCGAGCTAAGGATACTCACGATACCCTTAATCCAACTATGCAAGGCTAACTGAATATCTTTTTTGAAAATACTTGGGCAACATAACAGCTGTACTTTAAAAATCCTAAAACTTAACCAAAACACCTGCAAATTAGTTTTAAACGCACTTCTATATTCAAATTAAAATTCTACCACAACTTTTGGACTATTAAATCCACTCAAAAGCAATCTCAATAATAATACCAAAAGTT
Organism: Erythroxylum cassinoides; assembly: GCA_027478405.1. Taxonomy (NCBI): domain Eukaryota; kingdom Viridiplantae; phylum Streptophyta; class Magnoliopsida; order Malpighiales; family Erythroxylaceae; genus Erythroxylum; species Erythroxylum cassinoides. The sequence continues at coordinate 9,715,694 of JANIPM010000009.1, forward strand.
CGTACATAAGGTCTTTTACAAATAACAAGACAGTCAAGAGTTAATTTATAAAATCATAAAGCATATCAACATAACCAACCTAATAAAAACAGTTAATGAGCCACTATGCAATAAAAGTACAAAACAGAGACTACCTACATGCGGTAATGTCCCGAAAATAGCAAAAGACCGTACGATCTACTCAGAGCTTCAAACTCACTAAATTAACCTGCATGGTTGGAAAGCGGAGGGGTGAGTACACTATGTACTCAGTGAGTAAGAAAAACATATATCGCAAATAGAATTCGATATATACTAAGACGGAGTAGATAACCTATGAAGTGAACACGCATGACATAGAAATACATAAGCCTAGCCTATGAATCAACGTATAGTGGTTAGGAATCACATAGGCTTAGCCTATTGATCACTCATTCAGTGAACATAGGTTTCAGTTTCAGTACACAAAAGTAGAAAAATATCACACGTATAAATCAAATCTCGTCAGAAAATAAATTTCCAAATAAGCCAAAACAATCATATGTGTCACCACTAGCTACCCAAACTAGTGTGTACACCCACTGATTCTCATTATTGGCTTGACTTTCATCCGTGGTGAGTCCAGACTACGGTCGATAAGAGTGTCATGACCCTAGGTGATGATCTCGTCTGTTGGACCCTGAATTTTTTTTCCAATTTTTAGTGATTTGTTATCTAGTTATTTATTTGGGTTTTGGTTTATTTTTTTCAATTGTTTGATTATTTGTTTGAATTCAGTCAATCATGATAGACACTTCCCAAGTGAGAATTTTTCCATTTGTGTTAAAGGTTGGGGGCATTTTTGGAATCGATTAAAGCGAGAAAACCCTAGTTACATCCCCAGAACCCTAAGACAATTTTTTAACAACATTAAACACACTAAAAATGCAACATCTATTGGATCAAAGTGGATTAAGATGGAAGATTAAGAACAACAAAAAGAAATTCCAGCTTTCCAAATCAAGGGGCAAATAGAGTTTTCATTCTTTTTCCCTTATTTCTTTCTATATTATTGATGTATAATTGGATTTCCAAGATGTTAAACATGTTTATGATTTTCTAAATTTTAGATTAGGGTTTATTCTGAATTTATTTTCTGACTTTGATTATTATTGATTCAATATATATTTTGGTGTTATGATAATTGTGCATGCTTATACTAAACAAATAAAGATAGTGACTCAAAGTTAGATTATGTGTTGGCCCCTGGATTTTTTTCTCTAGTTAAGCATGATTTAAGTGAATTCTGAGGTTTTGATAGATTTAATTTTAGGAGTTAATTATTACGTCAAAGTTAGTAGGATTTATTGGATGGGTTAGTGGAATTAAAGTGCTAAGGTAATAAGAATATTCAAAGGCATTTTTGGAAGATCACTTAAGGTTAAAAGAACATAAGCTTATAAGGAAGGGTAAAAGGGACTTTACACACTCATTAAGGGTACTATAGGAAAAAGAATATGTTGTCTTGCTTGTTAAGAAGAGAAAAGCATGAATTGAAGGGAGAGAAGAGTGAAAAGCGAAAATAAGAGAGAAGAAGGAGAGGCTTCGATTTTGAGAGAAAGGAAGGAGGAAAAAGCTAGGGTTTCAGCATTTCTTAGTTTTCAAGAAAAATTTTGAGGTTGTTCAAGAAGAGAAAAAGGTAAAGGAAGAGAAGAGCTTTCATTTGAGCCAAGAAATTGTTCATTTGGTGAAGACTCAAGGTAAGCTCATTCTTAATCTTTTGGATTTTGAAAAGGTTTTAGTTATTGAAGCTTAAGAATTTCATGAGTTTAAGCTTTCTAGAATCAATTTTATATATATGTTTCTTTGGGTCCTCAATTGGAGTTCTTATTGAATTAGGAGTTTTGCCATCGATAAAGGAAATCAAGAAAGCCAAGAGGAGCAAAAGGAGAGGCATTTTTTAGCAAGTCTTTAAGCAAGGAATTCAAGGTGAGTACATGTTTATAATAGAGTAAATAAGTCACTAATGTTTTCTTTGAATCAAGGAAGTTAATGATTTAAATTGCATCA
>JANIPM010000009.1:9827896-9841765 GCA_027478405.1 Erythroxylum cassinoides
GGTTCGATTCCCGGTCACGGGAAGCAGTGGACCGCTCTGTTAGGGGGCTGACCAAGATTATACCGTGATTCAATCCTCCAGCAGTGGTCGGGCCTGCGACTGGGGGCCCTTGGGGTTGGAGATTCAACCTTTTAAAACAAGAGAGCAAAGATGGAGGTAGAGAGAGGAGAGAGAGAGAGAGCAGACTCATAAAAAAATGAGAGGGTCTGCATTAAGGCTTATTTTGTTAGGTATAAATTTCTTTTGGCAAATAAATCCCTAAAAATTTTAAACTTCCGTATTTGGCCAGTACTAGTCAAACGTCAACATTTTGTACTATTTTTCTTTCAGCCAATACAGTACAAAACTTAATTCTTTGCTGTCTAATTTATAAACATTATAAAAGTAATTCAAGCTCGGACTCAACCTTGTGGCATATAAGTTTGTTGCGTAAAATGTTTTATTAGATGAGGCTGACATTAACCTACTTGTATTCTCAAACTAATGACATTTGCTGCAAATTACTTTTGGACAGAAAGACACTTGACAACACAAATCAAAGTAATTAAAGATGAATTCAGTAAAGGTAATCTCCACCTTATTTCAAGCTCATTATCCAACCATTTCAACAGGAGGAAATCAAGACACAACATATCTATGGAAGTAGAAACTAAAGGCTGTTCTCAGACGATACAAATCCATACTACAGGCTGTTCTCAGACGATACAAATCCATACTACAATTAGTCAAACAGACTGAAGCCCATATCATCATCAGACTCCTCAGCCGGTTCTTCCTTCTTTTCCTCTTCTTTGGCAGCAGTAACAGCTGGGGCAGAGCCGGAATCGGCTGCAGAAACAGCTGCAGCAACGGCAAATTTGCTGGGATCCTGCAATAATATATTATCGACAATTACAACAAAGTAACGATAACAGAATTCAAACTACACTATAAAGCTTCATGAATAAACTCTCAAGTTGCCAACCTTCAGGAACTCCTTCACTTTTTCTGCCTGAGGGAAAGAATAATCGGTGGCAACAGCAACAGCCAGGACGTTTTTGTAAGCATTGATAAACATATGTGGTGCTGCAGCCAGAGTTGGATATGAAACGGCCAACGACAATGAGGAGACCATTGAAACACCAACAGCAAATTTCTCAATAAGGTCATCCTCAGTAAGGTATAGCACATCTGGGCTGAATACAGATCCATTGTCAAAAACAGAGAGGACAACCAGACCATATGAGAATGGCCTTACACCCAATTTTGCCAGGAGGGCAGCCTCAGACGAGCCAACCTTGTCCCCCTTCTTGATCAACTCCACAGGGGTGATAATTTCAACAGTACCCTTGTTAATTTTGGTGGGAATGTTGAGCACCTGATATTTGTCAGCAAAGACACAGTTTAGACTCCTGACATAACAAGCAGATTAAAAAAATTAAGGGAAGATATAAGAAAAAACTGAAATGCAACTCACCTGAAAGAATGATGTTTGAGAAGGATCCAATCCAGTGTTGCCAGGAGGGACAACAACATCAATTGGGGCAACTAAACCAACACGAGCTGGTGCTCCAACCTGTGCCATTGCATCGTAGTAAACTAAACAGGTATGCTGATATAGTAACTATCAAATTTGTAAAAACATTACAACAAAGTGAACGGAAAAAAAGAACAGCTTCATAACAATATTTTTACCACAAAGAAGACTAAAACTCCTAAATTAGATGCGTATTTTATTTAAAATATCCGATGCCCTTAATTGCCAAATCAAAGTTATGGCCTTTTCAAAACCAAATGACAATAATATCGGAGACTTGATACACACAAGTAATATCCACCATGAATCTAATAAAGAGGCACATCGAGTAACAAACATCACCAAAGTAACAAACATCACCAAAGAGGCAGGCGAGAAAAAGAAAGTGAATGAGTCACTACACCTTGTACTTGGCAACCTCCTCACTCACTTCCTTGAGGTCACCCTTTGTGAAAATCAATCCCACATTGCCCTAACAAAAACATGACGACCAAAATGAATACAACATAAAAAGATAAATCAAACAACAAATAATAAGTTCCCAAATTTCACTGGTACAATCAATACTGATGCAGGAGCAGTTAGTTTAAATTCCTAGTTAATATTGGATTTCTTACTATTTAGTACTTTTTAAGTTATTCGGATTCCTACTTATCATAGGATTAGCATATTACTTCTTAATTAGTATTTCCTTTTCCTATTAGGACTTCCTAATTAGTATTTTCTTTTCCTTTTAGGAGTTGTCCTATTTTAGTATAAATAGACAGCCTATGCTTGATTTTTAGGTATGTCTTTTATCAATCAAATAATTTTATGCTTTTAGAGGTTTTTCTACAAACCCTAAGCCCTATTTTCAAGTTCCAGCTACAATCTACATCAATTATAACCTATTCTATTCTACTTATCTTTGTTTTTCCTTCCCACACTACGTCATCATATATTGTTGTTGTTCTCATAAGCATGTGTTGTTTGCTGCTGTTGAAGGTTAATAGTGGTTAATGACAGTTCTATTTACGTTATGATACTTGGGAATCGACTTGCTTATACTTGAGTATAAGTAAAAGAAAGAAGCTCCTACAAAGAAAAGATATTGCATAAAATTTGTTATGGGATTGGTTTATCATTACTGCAGATCTCTTGCATGTTCACCTCTTGCAATGATACTGCTGCCATTTGACATAAAAACTGGCTAAAACTCTTGTAAAATGTAGAAAATATGCTCCCCTAAATATTGTATAGCATCAAACGAATACTACACACTTCTTATTTAAGTGTTTGTACGTTTGTTTACTGTGCAAATGTTGTTACGGCCTGAAACCTTGTTGAATAAGGTTCGACAGTGGCTTCATACCTGGAGTCATTAGGCTCTTTTTTGTCATTAATTGGTGTTTATCGTTAATTTTATTTCAAATGGTATTTAATCTCATTTTAGATGTGATCATATCATAGACATATAAACATTTCATTTCAAGTTCTCACATTTGTCTGTTTCTAGGTTGTTTTAAAGTTTTATGGAAGAGCAACTGTCTCTTTTGACTTTATACTTCTTTCCCTCAGTACTATTTCTGTGTGTTTTTCTTTAAAATAAAGGGGAGATGCTGAGAGAATGTTGTTTATCATAAATTAAGAATGAATTATTTATAAATACATCATATGCCAAAAGTTTTGGTTGGATGCCCTTGTAATGGGACTTGTGGTTAGTTTTGTTTTTTGTTGGAGGAGAGTGCAAGGTACTGGCTTGAGGTAACACCCCTGCCTAATAACTAACAAAACAGTATACATGTTACTTTTAGGAAGTTCATGGCGTTTTATGACTTCTACAGAACAAAGACCATGAAAAAGCTGTAACATGGGTGGGAGCTTGATGTATAGTATAGACACTTCCATGTCATGTCCCTAGTCCATTCTCCACTTCTGTTAATGCCAACTAACTAAATAAAGTGAAGTCTTATGCACTGTTTTGAAGTGGTGATTGGTGAGAGCATTAACAACAAAATCTTCTCTTGATGTATGTTTGCGGACTACTGATTGTATAAATCTCCTATCAAAATCACTGAAGGATCACATCGATTAAAATGCAATTTTTATATGTTATAATTTATAGAACTGTAGGTTATAATTCAAGCATGAACTAAATGGAAATGGCTCATTTGAGTTGCCTTGTAATGGCCTGAATCACACGCAAGCTGGGTAATTTGCGGATGGTTTTGGTTATTTAAGCATTTTTGCTGTCTAAACATTGTTTTTCAGTTAACTGCTGCCCTTCTGGCAGTTTATTTTCTGTTATATTTGTTATCCTAATAGTTTGTACTTCACATATGGACTAACTAAACATTGCGTCTTTTAGTGTCACGTAGCTGCCTATTCCATAAAACATTACACAGGCATACTTTGTGAATTATTTTCATTGATAAGCGTACTACTTCTGATAAATTGCCACAGTAATGACTTGTTTCTGCTGTCAGTTGTCAATTAAGGTATCTCTATGGCTTTCTTCTGGCCCGGTATTTGATGTTAGCAAGAAATAATAATATTTTTTTCTATTTGACCGACATTTTACCTGATCTTGGATATTAGCAGCACGTAATTTTATTTTATTTTATAACTATTTGACTGATGTTTTACCTTTTCTTTACTTTGGCAGCTATCTGGCATTATAGGGTAGACGCTGATCCCAAATTTAGTGATCTGATGAGCCAGACCACGTCTGCGGTTAGGAATCTGCTTTTGGTGTACAGAAAAGATTGCGAGACCAGTTATCCTACTACTGCAATTGGGCCCTTGTTTCGTGTATTGTTGGGACTGGTTTATTGAATCTACGAGTTGCTTAGTTATCTGATCAGAAATTTGTATAATATCCTGTAGGATTTGGTTATGATTAGATACAAGATGGTTTGGTTTCCTAGGCACGTGTAAATGGCTAACTAAAGCTACTGCTGTAGTTTCAGTGACATTCTGTTGATTTTGTGGTAGCATATTCAGGATTTATCTTAATACAAAAAGCAAAGTGTGTAATTCAAGCTCATTAAATTAGAATTGCTTCTCAGAAGTTTGTGCTCTGGCCAACTGTAGGGTTTTGTTTGAGAGTTAATCCTTGCAGATCTTTCTTGTGCAGAAAAAGTTGTTCAAAATAAAGCATTTACCCATTTCATTAATCTTATGTTTTCAATTTCTGACGAGTAAGTCCATAATATCCTAATGCTAGCTACTCTGAAGACACCGTATATGGATCTGACTCATTAGGGCTATTCTCAAATGCTTCATGCAGGGATGTCCTCTTAAGGATCCATTCTCACAAGATAACCCTGCACAATTTGGTTTGGATCAAAGAGGCTATTCCCTGAGTTGTTGTCTGATTATGTAGTATTATTTGGAAAGATTGTGTATATTATAGAGATCATATAAATACCTGATTTTTTAGAATTAGAATAAGATACAGATTTTTCTAATCTTTAAAGAGTTTGTTACTATATTTAGGATAGACAATTGTATATATAAACTAAGATTGTAATCTAAGATATATGAGAAAGAAATTTATTCTTCTCTGCTAATATTTGACATAGTATTAGAGCTGTTGGTTCTTTCCTACTAAAACTCTGATTTTTTTTTTCTGGTCATACCAATTGAGATCCATCTCCACTGTTTCTCTCATCGTCCTAACCTTCTTTCTCATATTTCCCTGTTGCTTTTTCCTGTTTTTATCCTTAGTTTTAATCAATCACGTCGGAATCACCTAGAAGTTCTGCTGAAATCATCAGCCTTGCATTCGAGAATACTGCTACTATTATAATCGGAGATTTGCAAAACATTCAAGCTGCATATTAATTGACTGGGAATAATTATTTGAAGTAGTCACAATTGGTCTGCACATTCCTAAAGAGAAGAGGACAATTGAGCCATTTAATGGGGCACAGGTCCTTCACAGGATGATCCCAAATTTACGACGTGAGATGAACAAGACTCCATGGTAATGTCCTAGTTATGGAACTCGATGCTGCCAAAGATTAATGACACATGTATGTTCCTCGGAACTGCCAAGGAGATTTGGGAAGCTACTCGGCAGACATATTCCAAGGTTAATGATGTTGCACAGATCTACGAGATTAAGATGAAAGTTTCAGCAACTAAATAGGAGACTCGGACTGTTACTAAATATTCGAGTCTCTTATAAAGCTTGTAGCAAGAGATGGATCATTATCAATACATCCAAATGCGTTGTAGTGAAGATGCAACAATTCTGAATCGTTTTGTAGAAAAGAATCATATTTAGGATTTTTTGGCAGGATTAAAAGTGAAATTTGATAATGTAAGGGTGCAGATTTTAGGAAAACCAGACTTACCGTCTCTAAATGAGACGATCTCTATTATACCTACGGAAGAGGGATGTCGAATTATGCTTGAACCTCAAGGAGGAGATGGTTATGCACTCATTACCAAGGCCATAGAATTGAAGGAGGCAAACGTTCCTACATTAGTTACTAAAGGAGACTTATTCGAACCATTAACTAAGAATCCCTATTCTACACATACTACAAGAAGCATCGACACACCAGGGAGAAATGATGAAAACTTCATGGCAAGCCCAATCGAAGTGGGAACGATCGAAGTGAGGCACAACACATATAGTGAGCAATTCGTCAATTAATGAAGAAAATTCCAAAAAATATGTCCCTAAGTTTAACACCGAAGAAATTGAGAAACTAAAAACCTTTGTGGAGTCCTTTGAGAAGCCAACCTCAAAAGGTACTTATTCATTAGCTTTTTCAAGTAGTTCTTATTCCTCTAATACTAATATCTCAGAAAGAAACTCTCCTCCCATGTGGGTGATTGATTCCGGAGCAATTGATCATATGACTTATTCCTCCAAACATTTTATCTCTCATAACCCCAGTTATAGCCATAAAAAGATCACAATAGCTTATGGATCCATCACCACTGTAGTTGGACAAGGGGATATATACATAAACAAGGACCTTACACTCAGAAATGTTCTGCATGTTCCAAAGCTATTTGTAATACTTATTTCCATTCAAAAATTAACCATAGATTCAAATTGCAATATAACCTTTTTTTTCCTTCACATTGTGTCTTTCAGGAGCTAGGCACAAAGAAGATGATTGGAAAAACAACACAGTATATCAGAAGTTAGAAAACCCTTATCTACATCCTTCTTTTCCAAATTTGTTATGTCAAACCAAGATAAAATTTGGCTTCATCATCGTCGTTTAGGTCCCATCTTTTAGAGTTCTCAAGTTGATGTATCCTTCGTTATTTAAAGGTCTTACATCAGAAATTTTTCATTGTGATGATTGTGAACTCACCAAGCACAAACGTGCTTCCTTTCTAATAAGCAACAAAAAAACATTCCTTTTTCTCTCATTCATAGTGATATTTGGGGATCTTCTACCATCCCAAATGTTTCAGGTGCTAGGTGGTTTGTTTCATTTATTAAAGATTGTACCCGAGTCACATGGCTTTACATCTTGAAAAATAAATCTAATGTTAGTACTATTTTTCCTAATTTCTACAACATGATCAATACTCAGTTTGATGTCAAAATTAAGAGATTTCGATTAGACAATGCTAAGGACTATTTCAATCAAACCCTTTCTCCATTTTTTTAGAAAACAGGAATTATTCATGAGTCCTCATATGTTACCACCCTACAACAAAACGGTGTAGTTAAGCGAAAAAATGGACATCTCTTAGAGATCACTAGAGCATTGTTGTTTCATAAAAATGTTCCCAAACAATACTGGCGTGAAGTTGTATTAACTGCTGCCCATCTTATTAATTGACTTCTAACACGTGTCCTTGGGTTCAAAAGTCCAATTGACACTCTCACAAAATTTTTCCCAAAATTTTCTATTTCAAACAATCGTATACCTCGAATCTTTGACTGTGTTGCATTTTTTCATGTTCATTCTCACAATAGGAGCAAATTAGATCCACGTGCTCTTCGATGCATTTTTGTTGGATATTCCTCCACACAAAGGGTTATAAATGCTTTCATCCACCTTTTACAAAATTCTTTGTCTCAGCTGATGTTATTTTTGTTGAAAATGAACCTTTTTTTCAACACACTTATCTTCAGTGGGAGACCTTAAGTGAAGATAAAGCAAAGGATATGTTTCTTCTTGATCCTATTTTTGTTCAATTTCGACCTATAACTATGCCTAAACCCACTTCTCCCTCAATTAAGTCAGCCATATCTGTTGAAATGATGAAAGATAAGGGAAATCAAGATAACATGCAGCCACTACAAGTTTATTCTAGGAGAAAGATACCAGTCTCTTGATCAACACATGTCCAGTCTCCTATTCATGTTGTTACTCAAATTCTAGAAATTACTCTCAAACCAACTGACAATATCACATCAGGTGGTGAGCCAAGTGTTGAGCCATTTGAACCAGTAGATGACCCAAAAGAAACAAGTACTAAAGACCAACCAATTGCACTTAGGAAAGGAATAAGAACATGCACAAAATATCCACTGTCTTTTTTCATGTCTTTTTAGAATCTATCCCAAAAACATAGAGCTCTCCTAACCAATCTCCATACAGTTACCACACTGAGAAATCTAACTAAGGCATTAGGAGACAGAAAATGGGAGGATGCTATGAAGACTAAAATGGAGGCCCTTGAGAGGAATAAGACATGGGAGTTAGTGGAATTGTTGAAAGGGAAGAAACTAGTTCGGCGTGAGTGGTTTTTCACCATAAAGTATAAGGTTGATGGCTAGGTGGAAAGATATAAGGAAATATTGGTGGTCAAAGGATACACTCAAACCTATGGCATTAGTTATTTAGAGATATTTTCCCGTATTTTTAAGATGAACATGGTACGGATGCTGTTGTCATTAGCCGTTAATTTCGAGTGGAATCTGCAACAATTTGATGTTAAGAATGCATTCCAAATTTTCCTCTTCTCATTTTCTCTCCATTTCATCTTCCTCATCACACCATTTTACTTGTAAGGAATGAAGTTAGTCCTAAGTGGAAATCAAGGTAAAAGTTTGTGTTTTTTCTCTTCATATTTATCTTTTCTTGTTTTTGTCATGAAAAGTGAGAATTATAAGGTTGGAATTGGGATTGAGATATGTATTTGTGGTGTTTCTGGTTGGTGAATCAAGCCAAGCTAAAGAAGAAGAGAAGGAAAAGTGCTAAAAGAGCTAGTTGGATGATTTCAAAGTTTGGGACTAAGTTTAATTTCTATTTGTGTATGTTTGAATAGATACAAAGATTCATTTAGATATGGAATGGTTGCTAGAATGGTGTTTTGGTGTTACTTTGCATGGAATTGGTTGAATATGACAAGAGAGTAACGTGCAGTGGAATTCTGTCTTAGGTTTGTTTGAACCAGTTCCATTTTTTTGGCCATAACTTGGGCTACTGACCTCTAAATTGGGTAATTTTAGTTAGAGATGAAACTTAAGACATAAAAATAAAAATATCTAGGAGATACCCTCTCCTAATTATGGAAAAATGACATTGGAATTTGAGATTTAAGATGGTGACCTGATGTTGCCCTTGTGTTGGAGCAGCTTGTGATGTTTGGTGCATGTTTCATGATTTAGAAGTCCAAATGGCCTAATTTTTTTATGTTATGGAAACTAGAGACATGGCTAGAAGACTTAAAAACCTAATTTGAACTTTTTTATGTGAAAATTATGGAACAAGTGGAGGTATGAATTCTGGGCAGGGGACATGATAGGAAGGAAATTACACTATTTTGAGTTTGTTTTTATTTCTGATTTTTATCGAATCACATCCGAACCTTTTCAGATGTTTATGAAAATTTTAAAACACTTATAAATAGATAAATATTAATTACCATATGTGAAGTGGGTGATTAAAGGTTGAAAATTAATATTGATCATAATTTATGCTAAAGGAAATTTACATGTATATTAATGATTTATAGCATATTTATTGCTTATATATGTATAGTATGATTATACAAGTGTGATTTTGATACTCTTATAATGGTGGTAAGTTGTGAATTGTATGTATGAATGCAGATACAAATTTTATGATTTCAAATTAATATAGTGTGATTTGTCAATATATCAATTATGAAATTGGAAAAATGGTTAAAGGAAAATGTTACAATGCCTGCTTTATTGTCTTGGTGGTGGATAGATAGGCATGCCTATAGGGTTACAGTGCAGCTATTATAGTTTGACACTAATGGTGTCCTCTTTCAAGACTATAGAGTCTTTACAATTTGATGCCTTCGGGTATTGATAGTTTGATACTTTCAAGTATCTACAGTTTGATATCTTCAAATATCTATAGTTTTCGTTAATGTGTAGGCCTAACATATAAAGTAAATTAGATAGTTATAAATAAGAAATATAGTTTGACAATATGAATAATTGGTATTGATGAGCATTTGTATTGATTGTATTGGTGATTTGTAATGATAAACAGTTGTATTGATAACTTGTATTAATGAGCATTGAATTTTAATGTTTGGATTATAAATGTGAATTTATGGTATATGAATAATACATTTAAGCATATTTTCATTATGTACCTTGATTAATTATGCCATCACTATCTATACTTTTTTTTTATATTTATGAATGTGTGTACTTGGCGGATGACTACTGTGAGTGGTCATCCAAACTAAGTGTTTCGCCATTAAGCTTTCAAGCTTAACACGGGTGTTAATCGGTGTACATCCAAGTCATAGGAGTGAGATAAAGGGATCATCTGTAGGAACCAAGGACAATTGTTAGTACTAAATGTACTTTGGATTGTAACTTTTTGGTTAAAGATGATTGTATATGTAACAGTTTGTGACTAAGAATTTAAGTTATATGTCATATTTCTTTTCAATTATCATGTAAATCCAAAGATATAATACTACTCTTAAATGATAAAAGTGATATGAAATTTTGTAATATGTATATATACAACTTTGAATAAACAAATGTGTGATGATAGTCCCTATAAATGAATAGAAATGTATACCATGACTATTTGTACAGGAATTTGGTTACCATGTATGTAAGTAGTTGTAGGTTCCATATAGGAGGTGTTACATATCATGTCTCATCATTGGTCCCCAAGTCAATCTATAAATTAGTCTAGAATTTGGTGTTGGATCGTCTATCCAATCTAATTATGAATTAGTCCCTTACTTGAGCTCTTAATCTCAATAAATAAATCATTGTCCATGACGCATCTTGCACACAAGTCCAGAAATCCTATTGCTTCAAATGATAAGAATGCATCCACCTAACCTATAAGGATTCCTTATCACTTGAAAATCTCCTAATTCTTTTAATAAGAAGGAATTTGTTATTTAACTTCAAAGGAATTACACCAAAGCCAACCTCTTTCATTGGTATGCAAACTATTTTCTTATCTATTTTAGCTATGTAGGAGTCAGAGTTGCTAGTCTATGTGAAGTTCCTCATGATCCTTTATATAGACTTGATTAGGGATAATGGAAATGCTGTGTGTGCAGCCTAGTGAATGAGCAAAGAATTCACGTAAACATTAGTTAATTGAACTCTTCTTGGAAATGATAATGCTTTGTTATACTATATGTCTATTTATCACTTCACCTTAAAAGGAAGGACTAATTAATAGAATCAAATACCTTTCTAAAGGTCACTTTAATTGCATAGTTTTTAGGAGACTTTTTCCTTTTGTAATTCTTAAAAAATCCTAAAATATTAGTATATTATCACTTATGTCACTCCCTTGTATATAAGATGGTTTCATTTCATTAATTAGTGGTTTGATAACCTTCTTCAATCTTATAGCAAGAAGCTTAGAGATCACCTTATATATGAAACTGTACCATGAGATTAGCCTGAAGTCCCCCGTTGAGAGAAGGTTGGATGTTTTAGAACTAAGACTAACAAAGATCATATTGAATTCTCTGTATAGATGAATCGATGAACAAAGCTCAGAACTACCTTTGTAGCTATAACCTTTATATGATTCTAAGACTTATGAAATAGTAATCCATTTAAGATTACATTTGAGAATTTTGTTAGGTTTTAAACTAAACACTACCCCTTTAACATCTGCTTTAATAAATGGAGCTTCCAAATAAACTACATATTCTTAGAAAGTTTTTCAAAAATAAATAAATTCATTAGAGATTTTAAGGAACTTAACTTATCCGTAGTTCCAAGAGCTCTAGAGAGGTAAGCGAAACTAGTGTCAAGTAACTCTACTTGTAAGATATTATTGTTACATATTTTAATTTTAAGGAGGAAATTTTATTAAGGTTCCTTCTAGCAAGTAAAGACCTATGGAAAGAAGAAGTATTATTGTCTCTAACTTGTAGCTATTGTACCCTTGATCTTTGCTTTAAAATATAATATTAGACTTCTAAAATTCTAGCATATTCATTCATAACTCTCCTTTCATCATCCAAGTGCTTTGCTTATAGGATTGAAGCATAGTATTTGTTAAATTTTGTTAAGTTTATCCTTATAACCTGTAAGACTTATTTGCACTAGCATATGACTGAGTGAATTGAGTTCCCTCTTGATGCATTTGAGCTTATTATTACAAATGAAAAAAGGAGAACAATAAATAAAGACATTATTAGCCAAATAAGTAACTCATGAAATCTAAGATCACTAGCCAAATAATTATTAAATCTAAAAAGAGAGCTAACCTTTACCTTAAAATCCAAGTTACTTACAGTAATTAGTAAGTGATTCGAAGAGTGAGGGTTAGCAAATTCTAACTTAATTTTTGGAAAACATGAGGCCCAATTAGAACTAACCAATGCAAGGTCTAGTTTCTTTCTAAAAAACCATTGATGTTACTACCTGTTTCTCCAAATGGAATAATTACCCTTAAATTTAAAATCAGTCACGTAAATTTTATAAACAAGGTTAACTAAATCCTTAGTGAATTTTTTAATGCCTTTACCATCAACTTCTTGAGGGTTAACAATGCTATTAAGTCCCCCATTAATAACCATAGGAGTTGTGAAATAGAGTGGGTTTCTTATAATTTCCTCTATAAAATAGACCTACAAAAGGTGAAATTAGAAGCATAGATAAAAGAGACTTAGATCATCAAATTGTCGGAGTTATGTAAATATAATGCCCTGTAAAGCAAATGTATTTACTTATAACTTAATTTTCTTCCAGTTACTTTTTAAATGAAAATATTTATTATTAATAAAACAAAAGAGCTTGGTTTTAAGAGTATTGTATATCTAGTCATAAGGTACCAAGATTCTTTTGTAAGTAATATACATATATACTAAAAATAATTGATTCACAGTTGAGTAATCAAGTTATTCACTTGATTATGATTTAAACTGTAGTATTACGATTTATCTCCAAGTAAAAGAGTTTACTTCAAGGGAATAATGAGTTTCATATCATGTTGACTATCGATAATAGCACTATTAAATGAATATGAAATTAAGTATGTTTTAAAGAATAAAGTGGGTCGTTATTTTAATCTTAAAACATACAACTTAAGCATTCGTTTATTATGGACCACAATCTTGATGAGTGGTGAACTCATATGTGTTTTATTATAATTCTTGATATGATCGGAATGAATTTTTACAAGATATCAATCCAGTGTCTGCATGTTGGAATTATTAATTGAAACATTATATCAGGGAACATTCACTCAAATAAAAAGTTTATAATGATATCATCACTTCTACATGTTTAATGGAAATTAGTGGTTAAATTGGCGCCAGTAGTTTGATGGACTAGCTATCCATCAAGTCTTAATACCAAGGTGAGATCTTATACGTTAATCATCATGTAGAGTAAAACGGGAGATCTAGAAGGAAAAATCAATATAAGGGTAAAATGGAAAATTTACCTTTTATTGTGTGGATGGCTATAATATGGTTCATATTAGAGTTTACAATTAGACATCTTATTTGAAACATATATTCTCATAATATTTAGTAATTCAAGAGTTCAATTAATTATCTTTAGTGGAATGACATTTAGTTAATAAGCTGGAATTAATTCTAATGAGATTAAATTAATTTTAGGCCTATTAGAGCTTGAATTATATAAGTTCAATTAGATTCCCCATTTGGCTTCTACGAAGGTTATCAAACAAAGTAAGAAACACAAATAGAGGTTTTAAAGCCTATGATTGAATGTTGGGCTTAGATTAATTAATTGTTAATTAGAAGCCCAAATGAACATTTAGAAATAGACTAGACTTTGGTTTAACTTGATTAATTAAATTAAAACAAAGTTATTAAAGATAAATGGAGGAGGAATTTTGGTTTTAATGGACAAAATGTGCAGCTACACATTTAACATTAGTTTGCTATATTTAAGATGGTTTTTAACATGCTTTATCATCATTAAATGGAGTAATGATCTTATC
>JANIPM010000009.1:9841865-9867062 GCA_027478405.1 Erythroxylum cassinoides
AGTTTGATGGACTAGCTACCCATCAAGTCTTAACACCAAGATGAGATCTTGTGTGTTAATCACCATATAAAGTAAAATGGGAGATCTAGAAGGAAAAATCAACATAAGGGCAAAACAGTAATTTTATCCTTTATTATGCGAATGGCTATAATATGGTTCATATTAGAGTGTGCAATTGGACATCTTATTTAAAATATGTGGTCTCATAATTTTTAGTAATTCAAGAGTCAACTAATTGTCTTTAGTGGAATGACATTTAGTTAATAAGCTGGAATTAATTCAAATGAGAATAAATAAATTATGGGCTTGTTGGAGTTTGAATTATATAAGTCTAATTAGATTTTTCATTTGGTTTCTCGAAAGGTTATCAAGCAAAGTAAGAAATACAAATAGAGATTTTAAAGCCTATGATTGAATGTTGGGCTTAGACTGATTAATTGTTAATTAGAAGCCCAAATGAACATTTAAAAATGGGCTAGACTTTGATTTAATTAGATTAATTAAATTAAAACAAAGTTATTAAAGATAAATGGAGGAGGAATTTTGGTTTTAACGGACAAAATGTGCAGCTGCACATTTAACATTAGTTTGCTATATTTAAGATGATTTTTAACATGCTTTATCATCATTAAATGGAGTAATGATCTTATCATTAATTGGTTTAATGGTGGTCTTTTAATGATAGCATGTAACCTATTAGCATTCATTATATTAAAGAAGAAAGAGGTGCATTTGATGGACCATCTTCCTTCTTTCATCACCAAAAATCGAAATTGATATGTCTTATTTAGGTTAATAGTCTTTTCATACAGCTATCTTAAAGACAAATGAGAAGAGTCTCATTTATTGGCTTCTTTATGATCTCATTTATTGGCTTCTTTATGATTGATTAAAGAATGAAGTGATGCATTTGATGCATATCTCTTCTTTCTTTTGATGTTAACCAAAATTGAGAAGAAGTGAGAAGGTGTTCTTGCATTTTTGACTCTCTCTCTTATCCTGAATGGTATAGCCGAAAATTGCACGAGAGGTGTCTCATCTTTAGCTTCATTCTTCTAAAGAAAAATCTCTTCAAATGTTTCTTCTTCTTTCCCACTAAAGGATCTTGTTAACCAAGTTTTTCAAGAAGAACAAGTGGTAGATCGGATTGGTCAAGGATACAATATCGAGAAGAGGAAACAATAACAAGAAGAGGATACATCACTTAGGAGAGGATACATTGTTGATGATAGGATAGCACAGTGAGGAGTTAAAGATGTAGCGAAGGAGTTGGTAAAAATTTCTATCTTGTTAGTATGCAAATGTTTATTCTTATGCCGTATCATATATGGCTATGCATGTTGATTTGGTTATATTGCTTACGTTGCAATTTTAATTTCTAAAAAGTTTTGAAATCTATCGTTTTATCCAAATCATGCATGCTTTATTTTTTCGATCCAACATAAATCAGTGCTCAAAATAAATAGCTATATATGTACTAATTGATCATTCATAGAGGTATTCAATACCCTTATTTTCCATGGGTCATACGTAATCAGAATTCTACTATAATGGTGTGCTAAGTGATTAGATAAGACAAACCAAGTGCTATTAAAAAAACTAAGATGCTTAAGCCCTTTTTTCAATGTGCTTGGTCTTAAAAAGCACACTAAATGAGCTCTTTTCTTCCTATTATACCTATCTTAGAAATTGGAATAAGTCCCTATAGAGACTTGAGCCAAATTTGGCTTAGAGTAAACCAACCAAGTCTATCCCATGTTCAAAATTGTGAGGCTCTACATGTATATCAGCTTGTTCAGACATGGATAAACAAACTAAATTAATCATATCCTCATTACTTATTTGTAATTCAATATGTTCTTGTAGTCTTCCAGCTTCCTCTTATAGCCCTTTTCCGTTGTTTGTTCTTAGTTTCATTTCACTCTCCAACAATAAGTTTAAAATCTTTTCTCCTTTAAGCACTTTTCCTTCTTTTATACTTGTATTTGTAGCCACCA
Organism: Erythroxylum cassinoides; assembly: GCA_027478405.1. Classification (NCBI taxonomy): domain Eukaryota; kingdom Viridiplantae; phylum Streptophyta; class Magnoliopsida; order Malpighiales; family Erythroxylaceae; genus Erythroxylum; species Erythroxylum cassinoides. The sequence continues at coordinate 9,843,863 of JANIPM010000009.1, forward strand.
ATTCATCATAGTTACCTATTTTAAAAAGCCTGCCCATAAGTCTTCACTCCTTTCCTTAATGGTGAGGTTTGGACCTCCAATGATAGGTCACCAAGGTAACATCCTGAATAAGTTCCCCATTTTTACCCATTTAAACCAATGGAATCAAAGTTAATCAAAGTTTGATTAATGTTAGTTAAAAACACATAATCAACAATAGATATTCCTTCTCAAAGTATTAGTGGATTCATCTATAGCTATAGGCTTTCCTATGAAGCTTCTAGTGTAGCTCAAACCATTTGTTGTCAAGTACTCTAATGGGACAGTATGGAGGTTAATCCACAACGGTATGCTCTTGTTTTTCAAGTCAAATGAGAGATTTCTAAGCTTCCATTTGAGGAGGAAAATGGGACAATTATAAATCTACAGTACCTTTTGTGCCTCAACTTCTGTGAAGCATTTACTGATAAAATATGTTAAACCAAGAGAGGTTCTAATCAATATTTTGATGATCAAAAAACATAGTTAATATTAATGATCTTATTATTTTGATGAAAAGCAATATAAGAACAAAATGAAATCATAAACTTAAAAAGATAGTTTATGAAGTTGATAAAGAGCAATTAAAGCTTACAACTGTTGAAAAGAAGATCAACCTAAGAACAAAATAAGATCGAAGTTTATCAAGGTCATTCTTTAGTTTATAATGTTAATTACAATCTCATTTAATTACTTTGATGTCTTAAAAGATTCACCATGCATAAGCATTTCATTTTAATTCAATGAGTGAGTCTTCTATTCATCAAAAGTGATAGAAGCTTTTGGTTTTAATATAAAGGCCTCTTGATCTTTCAAAAATAATTTATGGGACACTTTAAGAATAGTTTAAATAATAATTGAATTAAAAATTTTGAGTTTGAGCATTTAAAGTTGGTAAATCATATTTTTAGGTTTAGATTAAAAAGTATTTGGGTGTATTATACATACATTTCCAAAGGCTTTTCAATCATTTAGGCATCATAATCTCATTTTTTAGTGAGTAAGCCTCTTTGGAATTATGAAGTGATAAAGTAAGGTATTTTGAGTTATCAACTTTGTTTTTTGCAGGTTATTTAATTGTGATTGAGGTTCCTCTTCACCTTAGAAGATGATTGTAAAGGGCTTCCCTTTTTTTTGAAAGATAGAAGAATTCATTATATCCATAAAAGGCATCAAAGTGTCTTTACAAAGCTAGATCAAGCAAAAAGAAATACATTGCTCTTACATATATCCCTAGGAAAAAAAACTAGGAATTCAATGCTTCCATGGTCTTATAGAGAAAGAGCTTACTTGTTCTTCAATATTATAGGCTACCTAAGTTTCTTTTATCCAATAATGAAGCTTGTGAATTAAGACATGTTTATCTGTATTAGCCTTGTTAAACAATCTTTGATTTCTTTCTCTCCAAATGACATAAACTATACAATTAAGACTAAGACTATGATCAACCCATACCAATATTTTGTTGCAATTTGACTCTTGATAGTATAGATTTGAAGGACGTTAAATGATGGCCCAGATGGAGGAGGTGAAGCTCCATTTGAAGTATAAATGGTCAATTCTTTCTGGCTTATACCACATAACCCCCACAGCTTGTCAATAGAACCCATTATCTTGTACTTAGTTTTTAGTCTTCTCCTAGTTGCAAGCCAAGTAATGAAAGATGCTTTAGGCTTTAAAGACCCTTTTCAGACAATATTATACCAAGGAATGTGAGGATTAGGAGGGTTAAGTGCTCTGATGCATCAAGAATTTGAGTAGTATCCATTGTTGCTTAGATATAAAAAATGTTTATCTAAAGTATATGGATTAGGATAACAGCTAGGAAAATAACTCTAGAGCCTATTAGTACCCCTACCTTGAAAGTGCCAAGAATTATCATCAATTACATCACTAACTCTTGCCTGAAGAGGTAACCTTAAGAGTAGTGAAGAAATATCTTCTATGAGATAAAGAGGGCTTAGAGAAGTCCAGTTATCATACCAAAACTAAACACCTTCTTCAGTCCCAATTTGAATTTTGATGAATGGATAGACAGTGAGCCTATTTCTTAGGATTTAAATAAAGGGTCAGGGAAACTCTTTCCTTTCAAAAATTTTCCATAGACTGGTTTCCTTGAGATAGAATTCATTAATCCATTTACTCCAAAGTGATTCTTTATCCTTGAAAAAACTCCAAGTTCTTTTGTCTACTTGCATAGATTCAACGGTGTGAATTGTTGTGAGACCAAACCCCTCTTATTGCTTCTTCTAACAAAGCTACTCCCACTTAATTTTAGCACCTTTAGCATTGTCAATCTTACCTGACTATGAGAAAATTTTTTATGCATTTTTCAATCTCCTTAATAATTCTTTTGTGAAGTACAAGATGAGAACTCTAGAGAGTATGGAGATCGTTCAACACAGAGAAGATCAACTAAACTCTACCTGTTTGAGACAAAGCTTTGTTCTACTGACAATTGATAATTTTGTTATATTTCTCCAGTATCTTTAAACAATCTTGATATTTCAATTTTTTTATAATGGGAACCCTAAAATAAGTGAAAGGATACCTTGGATTATCATATTAAAAATATGCTAAAGTCTCTTAGTGTTGGTTACATCTGAAAAGAAGTATATTCTACTATTACAATGATTGATTTTTAATGCTGAGATCTTGCAGAAGCTTATAAAGGATTGTGTAAGATAGAGATGGATTCCGACTAAGCTCCACAAATTAAAATCAAATCATATATAAAACAAAGATGGGATATAGACAATTCCTCGCACTTATGATGAAACTTGAAATAAGGTCTATTAGATAGTTTATGGCAAATAATCCTATTTAATATTTTCATAAAAATGATGAAAAGATAAAGGGATAGAGGATCTCCTTATCTTATATCACCTTTGAATTGCTTAGTTCGAGTTTTATTAATGAGGATACTATATGAAGTGGTTGAAATGCAGACATTTATTCATTTAATAAAGAAGATAGGGAAGCCAAACCATTCCAAACATGTAAGGATGAAACTCCAATGAAGTATGTCAAAGGCTTTGGAGAGATCTATTTTGATATAACAGCTTTTAAGGCATCTGCCTGAGCTATAATCTCTCATCAGTTCTTCAACTAAAAGAATATTATTAGAGATAGATATGCCAAGGATGAATGCTCTTTGAGAATCATTTATGATTTGGTTCAAATTCGCTTTAAGTCTATTAGTAAGTAGCTTTGAAATCACATTGTAAATGGTATTACAACAAGATATTGGTCAAAAATCATTAGGGCAACTTGCATTGGGAAGTTTAAGTATAAAAAAATGTGAGTAGCATTGATTTCCCTCCATATTTTTCCTAAATTTAAAAATTCCAAAACATTTCCCCAAGGAGCTTACCTGTAATGTGCCAAGTTTTCTAAAAAAGAGCATTGATCTCCTATAAGGTAAAAAAGGTTGTTGGAGCTTCATTAATTTCTTCAGAGTTAATGAAGAAGGGATTAATAAGTTGTACGAATTATTGCAAAATATAAAGACCAAAAGAAGTAGGAACACCAAGTAAGGATTCAAAGTAGCTAATTATCAAATTCCTTAAAGAATCACTGTCTGTCAGTAACCATCTGGTCATTTGAATCAAATAGACAAGTTATCTTGTTAAAGTTTGTCCTTGTAAAGACAGAATTGTGATAGAATTTAGTATTGAAACCCCTTTGTCTCAACCAAGTTATGCTTGCCTTCTGCTTAAGTAATGAATCATGTTCTCAAAAAGATACATTATACATCTCTAGCTTAGTAGCCTCAGTGTTTCTGTAAGCACTGTTGTCTGGTTGAATGTAACAAGCCTCCTAAGCTCTTCTCAACTCTCTCTTAGCTTCTTGTAGATTGATATAGGTAGTGTACTGATTTGCTTTATAGAAGCTCATTAGTTTGTTTCTAAGAATGTGAAGCTTCCTCGTCAGTTAAAAAGCTTTACTGCTTATAATCCTGATATTCCATACCTTATGTACCAATTTCATATAACCATCCATGCTTGTCAGAAAGTTGAAAATTTTGAAGGGAGAATTGTAAGATGCTATATGAAAGTTGAAAATTTCATCTAACCATCCACTTTAACACAAACATGTTTAGTCTTACGATAGTGGGTTATACTTAACTAAATTAGTGTGATTTGGATGAGCAAATTTATAATCACATGAATTTAGAGGCAATAATAGAAATAACATATTAGATATGTTTTGGCGAGAGTTGTCACCTAATGGATATAGGAGTAACATGAGATATGATTGATAAAGTTTGTTATATACTTAATTTCAATTTAGTTGAATTGTTGAGCAAACTCAATATCAGTTATAGTTGAATGAGATCCTAGCTTACTAGAAAGATTAGAGTTATCTTTCTGAATATTAGTGAGGGCTATTATTTCAAAGAAAATAATGGGAGTACCCAAATGTATGATTATCCATTAAATTTATAACTAAATTGGGTAATGAAAGGATTATGAGATATCTAAAGGTTGGATATAATCTTACAGACCTATTGAACAAATTGTTTGTTTCAATGCATACTTATAAGAGAATGGTTCCTAAGATAAGTAGTGAGAATATGATGACATTTGAAAGGTTCAAATTGACAATACATCTAATTGAAACTATTGTCTTTATTGATACATTTGATGTATAGTTGAAAAGTTATGAGACATTGAAACATTCACTTTCATGATAAACTCAAAGAGTTTGCTTTGGAGATTTTGAATTTATCATATCTTCAAAAAGGTTAGTGGGAGTACATGAAGATATATATATTACAAATAAAATTATAATTATGGGATTCATATTGCATTTACTTATTATTCCTAAATTGTTCTTAGTCATTGTTACATTGAGACTAGACATTAATAGAACACAAAAAGACCAGCACACGTTTTATTTTTTCTTATAAAAGAAGAAGTCGATCTCATAGGCTAGTATGGAGATAATTAAACAAACGTATGGGTGCTTGTTAAAGAACAAATTCACTGAATAGACCTGATATGAGAAATTCATTTTGAACATTACTTATGTGTCTATGAAATTTTCATTGTAATGATTGTATAAGTAATCCTTTGACTTGAGATCATCAAAGTTATCTTATATACGAATTGCTATGTTTTGATATTACTTATAATCAATTTAATGATGGATTGGTCAATCGGTAATCATTGGATGTAGCATGAGCTATATGGAGGTAGTTGTATGATTAAGATATCATTCATCACCCTAAAGTAATTAAGGAGAATATTTCGTTGTTCTCGATTAATATTATTTCGAGAAATCCTTGGCCAAGGTGTAATGATGCTTTGCAAATAGTTTATAAATGTCATTAATTGAATCAATAGCTAATGAAGGAAAACTAATATAATTGGACTCAAATATAGTAGACATTAATTTCATTCTTTATGTCTAATTGGAACACTATATGATGAAAAGATTGAATTATACGGAAAAATCATGCATGGAAAAGTTAATTAAAACCACTTTTACATTCCTGAAAATTTGAGTGGTCATGATGTGTTGCTAGATTTTAATCTTGACCTATGATTATAGATTATTTAATTGGAGAATTTAAGATAAATTAAATGTAGTTTCAATTTATCTTATTCTAATTATGAATTATAATTATAATTATAATTATTGTCATCATATTTGAGAACATAATGGGTCTCAAATAAAGAATGAGTTGAAGAGAGCAAAATTATTTTAATCAAGTTGGACTTGATTGTAAAGTTTGAAAAATTTTATGATTAAATATGAGATATTTAATAAATAATGATCAAAATGAGATATTGAATATAATTTGAGCATAATTGATATTTAATTAAAATTATTTGTAATTTCTATTAAAGTTTAATTGAAATTAAAATTTATTTTCAATTAAATTACTCAAACCTCCAAAACTTATTTTAAATAGACTTGAGCTCTATGAACCTAACATTTCTTGCTTAAGTTTATCTGTTAAAGTTACAGAATTCTCTCAATATATTTTATGAATATTATTAAAGGCCGAACATTTGCTCTATTAGAATGGTTGAAACGGATTATTTTCGAAAACTGTTCCAAAGTTACGATAAGATAACAATCAAGCTTTAAAATAAAGTACGAATTTTAATTTATAATTTATTATAATTATATATTAATCATTTTATTAAATTAAAGAAATCTTAGTTTTCGTTAAAAAAAAATTACTAAAAATTTCCTAATTATTCCTCTACAGCCAGAGTCGAATCCCCTGGTTTCCCAACATAAATAACTACTAGCACCCAACCGGTGAAACCTCAGGCCTCTACTTTCCTTTTAACTATAAAACCTGCTACTGTATCTGCAAAAACTAAATTGTTTAACCTTGCCTTTGTCGCGGATGAAAGTTCGTCTGGAAGAAAAAGAACAAAAGAAATCACTCAGTTACAGCAGGTTTCAGTATCTTAAGTAAACATCTCATTAGCTCATATACAGTACACCATAATCTTAACAATCTATAAAGATTTAAGAGTATTTCACAGCTTTGGTTCCAATCGATAACTGCACAGTCCATAGGCCACATTAACCAGCTGCCTGGAAATCCCCAAAATCATCTATGTCTTGGGTACTATCATTGTCGGCTGAATGTTTCTCATTGTTGTCATTCTGTGCCTGGTTTGTCAGTTTCCCTTCATCGTCAAGAGTGATTTTAGGTGGTGTATTTGATGGAGAATTTTGAGTAGTTGTGACAGGTGAAAGTGGTGCTGGGGGTGGCCTTATACTAAGTATAGGTTCTTTCCGATCACCTTTCGCCTCTGGGGAGAGATTATTTACGCCCTGCTCGAAAAACTTGGATTTCGAGCTGCAAACATTTTTCTGCTGAGATAACCATGAAAAGAAAGTTTTGAGGTTCTTTTTCTTTCTTTTAAAGATTGGGCATTCTAACTCTCAAGTCTTAGTAAGACAAACATTTCTGCAAGCTTCCATGGAACAAATTTCTATGTATTTTTAAAGAAGATGCAAATCTGCTTACATTTTTTATCTGGAGTACAAGGGTCTCCCCTTCCTTTAAACTGTAATCGACTGAGGAAGTGCTCTGAAACTGCTGTTCCATCTCTTCTGCAGTTTTCTTCTTATCAAGATATCTTAAAGCAAAAATTTAAGAGAAGGGAGAATTAAAATTATTATTTATGAAGAAAACTATCAATTGCATACACTCATATAAACCGTGCATAGATAAATTACACCATGCAAAAGTAGCTAAGAAAGTACTTCATATGATCATGTAGGGCTGCTTGAAAGTCATAGGCTTCTGTTCTTTCACGAAACCCTATGCCAATAAAAGCACGCCGTATGCGACCACCTGCATGAGTTCTGAATAATGAGATGAATTGCAATATTTGGTCAGCATGAAAGTTAAATGAATTTCACAAAGAAACATCAGAAGAAATACCGCAGGAAACATAACAAATAGATGGAAGAAATGTTCACCAAAAAAGCAAGATTTCGTCACTTTTGAGAGCAAGATAAAAATGTTGGTTAAAAGATTGGATTAATTCATATGGTAATGCAGATTTTATGGTAAAAGGATCAAAACAGTGAGGATAATATCTTATGAGTTCTACAAAATTAGTCACAATTAACGGGAAGTTAAGAGTACTCCAAAATCTATATATACCTCTAACCAATTTTGTAGGGAAAACCACTTTTGTCAAGTATTGGACTCCAACTAAAAGCATACCAATTTGCTTGACTTATAAGTCTCAAAACTCTGTAATACAAGATAGTAAATGCAGTTTGTAGTTTTGCTCTTACTATTTCAGAACCTAAATTGCAATGAATGTCAATTCCACTGAGCTTATAATTAATTGTTTACAATATAAACAATGGTGATTCTAAAGGTTGACAATAACAATGACAGATATAGCAGTGTCAATGAATAGCGACCTTCTTAGTAATGACTGCAGTTCAATAAAGACAAGCCGGTGGTTTTACAATCAAGGAGAACATTGTCCAGCAGGTAAATGAAAATGAAATGGCTTATTCTTTAGATAATGAACCCATAAGAATCACTCTTAGTAATGGCTAAGAGGGTGCTTGTCCTATTAACGGCGGTGGTGATAAAATAGTAGCAAGAATGCCAATGGTGAATGCAACAAATTCTGAGAAGTCCCAGTCACATGGTTTCAGTAAATGCTTTAGATCTTAATGCTCCTGCTAACGGTAATATTGAATCGCAAAAAGTAAGTGTAGTATCCTCAACGACAATTATTCGACAGTGATAAATCACATAGCAATAGCTGTGGACAGCAACAACAACTATTTGTCCCACAAACAAGTAATGAAGTTTCCAGAAGTAGGTGGACAAAATTCGGTATTATTACCATTTGGATGATATTTTCATATCAATGGGCATGGATTCAAAACAGAGTATACCATAGCTCTTTGAAGTTCTCTACTTGATGCAAAGAGGAAAGGGAAACCAACTCTTTATATAGTTAAGAGTTGAATAGATATTGAAAGGGTGATAAAATTACGGAGAAAGGGGAAATCTTGAATTTAATCTCCTAACGAACTAATTTCCATGTCCCCTGGTTTGCTACTTGAGGCAGGCAAGTCAAAAAGTTCGGTGGCAGATGAATGGATTCTTGAGTAAGGCACACAATACAGAACAAAGCTGTCCAACCAAAATTAATGTAACATCACACTCAGATTAAGAGTTAGTGACAGTAGCCTACCAATGCTTTCCTCTATTCGAAGAACAAAATATCTGCAAAAGAAAAAACATCCCTTTGAATATACTACAAAAGATAGCTCACACAAAACTTGAGGAAGAAAGCTAAATTGAAAGCTAGATTGCAGTATTGGAGAACTAAAGGAAGATTTTAAGAAAATAACTTCAGGACTATGATTTCTTCCCTGACCTATTCAGTATTTATTGATCTTTTAGTTGTATATTTAACTTTGTTCCTGCAAGTAAAATTTTGCAGGTTAATTGTACTCGTCATATATTTATATTGTCTCTGTTCTTCTCTGCTTACTGGGATCTCTATCAAACCCTTCTACTTTATTTTCCTTTTCACGAATTTTATCTAGATTTTACACCAATTGTCGCATATTGTTTCCATTTCCTCTCTCCCTAACCCAAGCTGCAATTTCAGGCTTCACAAACTAAAAGAATTAGCTTCACATAATGCATGCATGTCATGACAGAATGAATCTCAAAGATGATGAGAATCAATATCATTCTAAACTTTACTTGACCTGCTGCTATCAATTACAGATTCCACGGGATGTGGCTCCCCCTTTCTCAAGAATGCCCTAGCATACAATTCACCTGAGACAAATTAGTCGAGGTTTATCAGAAGAAAGATAAAGTCTGTGATACAAAATTCCAAATCTCATTTGCGTCTGATAACAATTAAAAATAACCTTTAACATTTCAATGAGTAGCATTTGCTAATGAGCTTGATAGCATTTCAAAAGTTACATAACCTGTTGTCTTATCTTCGAGTCTAATAATACACTCTTCACCCTTGCTAATAACTTTAAGGGTCCCTTCCCAAGCCCATTTATTAACGTTCCACTCATCAGCCCTGAAATTCACTTTAGACAAATAAACATTCATCTAAAAGATATGAAAACAATTTCAACAATTCATATTACAAGTTACATCTGATATTTTGAAGAAACTATATGAAATATGGTATTCAATTAAGCCAGTCACCAAAATTATTCATTGTTTACGGAGCTATTAGTGAAACTTTCAAATATTAGTGGCAATCTCACTTAGATTTACTAAAGGCATGTCAAAATCGTACATCTTATTTATTAGCAAACTCGTTAATGTTTAACATAGTTCAATACACAGGAGCTGTATTTCGTACATGGACCAAATGTAACTCACTGCCTTACAAAAATGTAATTCAGCCTCTGTGAAATAGGAAAGTAAGTTCTCATACCATAATTGTTACTATCACATGAAAGCCACATACTTTTAACTCCACAGTGCTTTTAACAATGATTAATCTAGGATTTCTAGATGATGTAGGACAAATAGAAGAACTATTAAGTAGTAGTTAAAGCACAAAATTAGGAAATATGACTGATATTAGCCTGCTGGAATATCAAGTTTCAAGGTTGGATTTCGGCTAGGAATGCTGAAATTTCAGATTTTGTAGAACTGAAATTTTAAGGTTTAATTATTGGAAATTTAAGATTAGGATTTCTGGGTTTAATATGCTGAAACTTAGGATTTGAAATGGCTAGAATGTAGGTTAGGTTTGCTGGAATTTAGTAAGGAACACAAAGATTGAAGGTAGGAAACTGGAGTGATAGGGTCTAAAAATCACTCTTAGAAGAAAGCATCACACCTTCTAATTGAATACTCAAGTTTGTAGAAAAAGGTTCTTAGAACCCTTATTTTAGTAGGAAAAGGTTCCTAACAAATTTAAATCCTATTCTAATAAAAATTCTATAAGTCCTAAACAACTAGGATAACATATGTAAAATAGAAGAACATATTTAACTTACTACTACTTCCTATCTAATAAAGAATCCTAATGTAATTTAAATTTCAGCCCTTTTCTTTTGTTGTCAATTCAATTCCCAATCTTCTTCCCACTAAATTAAGGCTTGTGGTTGAATAATTTTTTCTTTTTTTATTTCTTTTATATAGTTTGAGTTCTTTTGCATCACTAGATTTACATAATTGTCCATTATCTTTGAATGTAGAAAGATGCAAACTAATTTCATGTTATCACCACAAAAAAAAAACCTATAACTTTAAATTACAAGATGTTTATAAAAAAAATGCTCAATAGAGAACAAACCACAAGTTATCTACTAAACTATCATTTCCAATTGTCCGATGATAAAACTATGTCCTTCAATAGAAACTGAAATTTAAACTACGTTTGTAAACATTGCCTCTGACTAATCCACTTTTACTAACGGAGGAAATGAGAGATACAAAATATTAAGCGGGTTACTCTAAAACCTTCCCTAAAGGTGCTCATAGGGCCAGAGGCAAAGTGAGAGAGAGCATGTATCTTAGCATTTGCAGTTTTGAAACTAGAGGAATTTGTTATAGCATTCATACTGCAAGCACATTCTGCTTCTTTAGTAATATTCATCAGGGTCAAACAAAATTTTCAATATTCTAAAAACATAAGGATCAATTTTATTGGGGTTCCATGTCACTCTTGCAAAATATATCTCAACTTGACCACAGTCTGGGGTGGCAAAGTTGAAAAAGAAATTGGACTGGTAACAGGTTGCAGATAGTTAAAGTGATTTCAAGTCCTTAATTTAGCCTTCAAGGATTTGACTCAGAGAATTTATTGACCTTTCAACTTTGAGTCATATGAAGTCACTTGTCAAAGGATTGTCAATCTCTCAAGTTACATAGATGTTTCTGCTATTTGTTTTACTTAGCCCATCTGAAGGTCCCCTGTCTTCATTCTTTATATCATTTAAGCTCCTAACCAAATTCAGAAACTCATTCAAGCTAACATTGATAAAATGCAAAATCTTCCAAAGACAAAACCGTCTCAGCAACTTGAACTTGAATAGGATATAACACACTTCAGTTCTCACAGTAGGTCAAGAAGAGAAGAAAACAGGAATGTTATATCGAAGGTGTAGTTCAGAAATGAATTATGATGAATAACATGAAGAATTAGATAAGTTGAGCAAGAACCTGTAAGAAGCAGCACTTTTTCGGGGTGGTATCTGCAAAGTTAACAGATAAAATCAGATGTACGAGTAACTTCCCTGAACCAGGACAAATATCACTTTTAACTACGTCCACAATAGTCAGTTGTGCATCATCTTATCATTGTCTTCAAGTAGATGTGTTATGTGAATGAAAGAAGTAACATTGAATCATCCAATTGAAGACAAAAGCAATTGCCTTGAAGTTCATGAAGGCATCACAATTTGAGGAGTACCAGCCCACGAAGGAATGCATTTAGTAACAGTAAGCACACATATTTAATTCAAGCTCTATCATTACATAGGCAAGCATTAGTGATTTCTTTAAACAATTAACCAACTATATCAAAATCTACCCGAGCAGCGACTCAATGATTCCCATTTTAGACAAATAATGCCCAACTAAAGTCACTTTACTCAATTTGATATTAAGAAACTCCCACCAAACAGATACCAATCTATAATCAATATGAATTTCAAAACCATCCATGGACACAAGACTCCGCAACCAATTCAATTTCAAAAGGTGCCCACACTGACATGACGTAGCTCACAGGTCACCTAATTTCACTACATATCGTAATAACAAGCATACAGGTCACCCGCAGAACCATAATAACTTGTTTCAAGTTCCTAGATCCTCAAAATGTAAATAGACAATACAAACAAACAAAAATCAAAACAAGCAAACAAAAACATTTCACTCTACTGAAAAGGAAATTACCACATAAGCGTAGCATTCAGCAACTTGAAAGAGAAGAAGCTCAATGGCTTCTGTTTCTTCAGCGTCTTTATCATTTAGTGCCTTCTCTTCTTTCTCCATGACGATCCCCGCAAACCCAAATTACTTCTCTTTCTCAATTTCCTCCTAATAACGTAGATCCGTCCGATTAGATTACTTTTGGATCTCTCCGATTGCAAGTATGATCGAAGCTTTTCTATTGCCGTGTCTGTGCGTTGGGGTAGCTGTTAATCGGGCGGCTGTTTAGGTATACGCTGCTTTCCCATCATCCGACGGTCAAAATAGAGTAAACACGAGAAGTTTGGTGCACTGCGGTTGTAGGTCAGCTGCCTGCTTGCTTGATATTGGAAGAAAAGGAAGGATCAAATTTATACGAAAGTAGGAGAATATACGGTGGCACATCTTATCCATTTTCATTTGTTTTCTTCTTTTTTTTGTAATTACGTCAAAGAAAAGGTCAAAGATTGAACATTTTAATTTGCATTTAAAATACTAACTACTTGATTTGAGTTTAGAAAATGAATTAATTATATTCTTGATTATACAAAAAAGACTATATTTTTTTAATAACTCATGGTCATCATCACTATTCTTTTACTTTCTTAATGATGATGGACCATTAGTTAACTATAAGTGAATTGGATGTGTAATGATTATTGTCGAAATGATTTCATACATCAATAATTTAGTAGGACTATACAAACTTTTCACATATAAATCCAAAACATTAAAAACTAATCCCAAAAGAGAGTTATAAATATGTCAGTCAACTTTGATATCCTTTCTGAATTAGAAAGATGAAGTTTAGCTCCTCTTAGCTTTCAAAAGGGAAAGGAATTTGCCTTCTTTTAATTCTTTAATGTCTCCATACCCGTTTTTGGCCTTTAAATGCCCTTTTATAGTGCAACATTAAGGTTGCGTGGTCATACATGGTTAGCCACACAAGCATGTAAGTGATAGTGTATGTTAATTTGGCATAAATCAAACAGTTATTGATAAGTGCATAATTCGTCATAATTTTATCTCATATTTGAAGCATTTTTGCTTGATGTTTTATACTTTTATTGTATATTTGGTGTACTTCAAGTGTTTATAGGTTATAATTGCTTTCATGAACTTATAGGAGAATAATTCGGACGAAAATGCGAAGTAAAATAGAAAATCAACAACCTAAATGGAGTGTTGGTCATGCACTTTCACTATTTTTAGGCGTTTTGGACATACACAGTTGTGTACCAGACTATATAAGTCCCAAAACCATAGTTTTTAATATAAAAAGATGTTTTCGGCAACTAATGAAAGGAAGAGACCGAAGGGAGATGATTTTCAGACGTGGAGAACGTCCAAAAGGGTGATTTTGGTTTAGAAAAGTGGAAAACACGAAGAAATCATCAATAAATTCATCGAAATACAAGATCATGCCTCTACATTGCAAAAATACTCGATATAAGACACTCAGGGAGATTTATGATTATGAACTAGTTGTTTTCTCTCTTTTTTTCTTTCAATGTATGCTTGATTTCATGTTCAATTATGTGTAATTAAACATCTAGTTAGTATTTAATTTAAATCAACCCTATTTCGATATCTTAACATGAATTGATTATTTTGTTAATGCAATTGATTGATTGATTGTTACGATCCAATTATTTGTTTTTATTTATGTTCTAGTAATCCAAAATATTATACCATAATCTGATTTCAGTAGCGATTGACAAATCCTGAGTTTGAATAGATCCATGGTAGCTGGAAAGAGTTAATTGCAACCTTAGAGATAAGATGACATAAATATTCTTAATAAGGGTCAAACCTAAAAGAGGGATTCATAAAACGGTAACAGAATCCTATAAGATTTAATCTAAGTAATAGACACCTTATGATTAGTTGTTAGTAGACTTAAAGTCAACTACTAACATACCATAAAGGTCTCCACATTCCAATAAATCATCAAAACAATTGCATGATGAGTTTAGGGGGATTCGAAACCTAGATATTAATTATTCGATATCGATAATTTCGAAGTCCTTCCTGAATTCTCTATTCAATTTCGTTACTTATTTTGTTTTACTTGTTTAATTTTTATTTTTTAATTAAAAATCTAAAATTAATCTGTAGGTTAGATAATAGGGGAAACGTAATTATTAGTATTCATAATTTTTGTGGGATTAACCCACTTGTCAGTATTAGCTACCGTTACGTCATGCACTTACAGTTTATTACAATATTGACTAACACGAAATAGGTCAATCAAAATTTTGGCATCGTTATTGGGAATTTTAATATTAGGAAAGCCTAAATGCTATTAATCTAGTCATTTTTATTTTATTTCATTTTTCTTTTTCTTTTTCTTTTGTATTTCTTTTCTTTTTTTATTGTATCTTATTATATTTGTGGATTATTAATTTAATTATCTTTTGAATTTCTCTAGTTGATCTTGAGTTTGTGGTTTATTGTAAGAATCATGATTCATTATCATGGCCACAACTCACAATAGAAGGGTGAAGTTGACAGTATTTTTATAGAAGCCAGAATATATCTTTACAAACTATGACATCATCATATAGGAGACCGAATATGTGTTATTAACCTCATAATGTAGCATACGGGAAAAAATACAATTCAAAATGGAGCAATTCTTATGCTTATGAATGGAATAATCATGCTCTAACCAAATACTTACAACATTAGGCACTTCTAATTAACGAGCCAACTCTAAAAGATATATTATTGGAGATCCTTGTTGAAATGGCAGCTTACAACACAAATTCGAAAGTGAAGAAAAGACAAAAGTTTGCTTCATGAATGAAGGCACAATTCAAAAAGAGCTTCCAAATGAAAAAGAAAGCATTGCAGATAAAGTAATAAAATGCCTTATCAAGAGAGTAACTAGTCAACGTCACTTTAATAAGAGATTTTCTTTGCATATATATGATGAGTTTAATTTAAGTTTCCAATTGTTTTAGAGTGAAGAATAGGCAACAGTCGATTTCATGAATAAACATACATTTCAAGAAGGCAAGGAGGTAACTGCAACTTTGAAAGATGTGATGACTAAGCTTATTCAACAATCAAACATGAGGCATCAAGAAACAGATGCTCATATACAAAATATGGTGAATCAAATCGATTAGCTGGTGAAGATATTATCCAACGAACAACTAGGAAGTTTGCCTAGTCCTAATAAACCCGATTTTAATGAATTTGGAATGGCAATCACATTTAATAGTGGAGAGGAGGTCTCACAAGAAGAAAAGGAAGAGGAAACAAGTATTACAAATAAAGTAATGGAACTCCTTATTCACATGAAAGCTGATCAACATGAATTTGAGAGAGAAAAAAAGGCAAGGGTTGGCTTTATGATGGGAGTGATGTTATAAGAAGGGCTTCCTCAAAAAGAAGACGAAGAAATCTCCATCCAATAAGAGAAAGTAGAGGAGAGATAGAAGGTAATTGAAGAATATAAGCTAGAAACCTCTATTTAGGAAAAAGAAGAAGAGTGGATAGAGGTGGTCGAGGAAGAACTGGCAGAGGAACTAAGTAAGAAAACTTATGACGAGGTATTAATAGTGACCTTAAATGTGAAGGGTTCCCACTTCCTCAAAGACAAATTGTTTGAGCTAGCAGGTGATACAGGGAGTTTTGTTATTCCTTAGGTTTTTAACATTTTTTTACTAAAAAGGGCATTAATAGAGTCTATTGGTGTAGTACCCCACTCTCACAGGACACATACCCGACTTCTTGAGTGATATCCGAATACATACCCCACAAGAGTGGCATGCTAGAACGATCACGAAACTAACTTAATCATGGCATCATCATTTATATGATAAATATCACACTATTTGAAAACACAAATATTCCTGATTTTATTTCATAAAAACCGAATATGTACATTGTAGCTTTACAAAACATCCATATAATTACATTATCAAACCTAATCGGAGTTTCCATCTCTGTATACCTAACATGCTACATACATGAGGGATTATATAAAAACTATATCTACATGCTTCAATCTCAACTGACCGACCTTTGAGCCATTTCTTCTTTCCAAAAGTACAAAAATTATATTTCTTCTGGAGTCTCTCTGTCACTAGTATCCTCTTTTAATACCTAAAATGTCAACGTTGCAATTTTGGTGAGTTTTGCAAACTCGGTGAGTTAACCATCCTCGATGGTTCACTTATATCATATAACACAAACAGTTCATGTCATCACATAATTCACATCATTTCACTAAATGTGATATAGCATCACATATTACTTTGATCACATATTTCATATTTCAAGTTCAACATAATTCAATAATATATATTTCAATCATTCTAACATATATATTAAATGTTTATGAAATGCTCATATGACTCACTTTCATTTATTATTGTTGTGACCGAGTGTCTTTTTATTGGCCCATATCTCTTATGAATACCGGGCTTGTTCAGATATTGTCTCATATCCCTTAGTAGATACCAGGTACAATTACAACTAATCTTAGGGCTCTTATCACATTCTGAGCTTTAAGCTCTCTTTTTTTATGACTACTCTGGTTACAACAGCCTTTATATTGTTATGCATCAGATTCACATATTTACAATCAGTCACTTGATTTCATTTTCATACACATTTCTCATCGGACTTTGGTCTGGCATTTAACAATAATGTGGAGTATCACTTTTTTTGTCAAATTCATATACACAGAACTCTTCCAATATATTATTCATGCATCAAAAGCCTTGGACATTCAATGTCTAGAATCAGCACAATCACATTCACATAATAATTCAGTATAGAATTTAAAACAAACAATTTATTAAGTGAGACCTTCTAGGTTACTCACAGGGTGCTCCAGATAGCTATTGCCTCGAAGTCCTGGCAACATCTGGATGTTATCGCTCAATTCGCTCTTCTATATCATGCAATACACATGTACACACATTACAACATTGCACAATTATATAAGTACTCTTTTATGCACACTTTTGTGCACAAATGTATATATAAATTATGTACAATGCATGCTTAATGACAATCTTGGGTATATTTCTTTAATTTTTCATCTCATGATCATTTACACTTCAAAACTAATACATCTCTAATTTGAACTTAGGTTTACACCTCAATAATACAAACTTATTCCAATTTCATCACTCAATCAAGCACTAAGGTTCATGGCTCAATACACTTGATTATTATAATATCATCAATTAATTATTCACCAATATTATTCTAACATTATATGATCACATAATATCTAAACTCTCATTCATTCTTACTTGATACACATTACTCATCTCCTTACAATCATATTAGTATTCCTAAGAACACTTTTATTCTTATAACACTCATAAATTTCCAGATTTTATACATTTGATATCAACAATCCTTTTGTTATGTTATATCCTCAATTACAACCTACACATATCCAACACTTTATCAACTTATTCAACCTCAAACTAGGATCATTTCAAGTCCCATTCAAGTCTAAATGAATCATAGGAATGTATCTTACCATTTGTTGTTTCAAACATCACATAAAATAATAATAACTCACGTTGATGGCCTTTCCAGTTTTTTCTCAAGACAGATTTTTTGGTCAATTTTGCATGTCCATTTTGACATAGAAAATGAGGTATTTAAGCAATACATTATTATAAAAAATGTTTCCATATGTACTAAGTTTCTAACGACACCAATTTCATACAATTTAGTTCAGTATTCTACAAGTTATACATAAAATACTACCTACTATTCTCATACTGCAACTACACTCAGTACTCAATTTCAAGTCAAATTTTGAAACTTTTAAAGACAAAATTTGAATTCAATGTCTTCATGAAAAATGTAGCCATATGTCTCTAATTTAATTTAAATTAAAAATCATCCCATTTTGATATCTACAGATCAATTCATGGCTAAAATACAAATACATATCCAGTGGAAATGTTATAGCTAACATATTCCAACACACTTTAAACACCATTATCACTTTATCTCTAAACTTTCTTCTCTTTTCAAGACACTACACTTGCCTTTTCTTTAACTTCAATAATCAATCCAATTCATTTCTAAAACAAGTAATGATCCACATTTTTATACATCAAAAATAGAACATGAAAATATCTATTCATTCATTAATTTCCTACCTTCATTAACAACACAAAAATAGGATATAGTCACATCTCTACAACAACTTGTGAATACTTAATCATCACATATACAAAAGCAAGAAATTTATATGCTCATTTCTTTACTTATGTTATAGCATGTGATTCACTCCATTTATCTCATCAATCTATCACCAACCATCATCATACATGTTTCATTTAACAATCATAAAGAATAATGTTTAACAATTGTTTTACTCAAAAGCTCTTGAAAATATCACTTAACCCTAGCTCCCAAGCCCCATATGATCTTCATCATTGAAGGAGGAATAGACTATGTTTTCTTTATAACAAGAAGAGATAATAAGGATCTTGAAGTGGTAGTGTGGGATTTTGAAAAAATCAACATTAGAGAGTTGGGTTGAGTTTCTTGAGATGAAGAGATAAAAATGAATGAAGAAGATGACAATAAGTGTTAAAAGTAAAAGTGAAAGACAAGGATGTTGGTCTTTCAAAGAAGAAAGTATCGTGAGTGGTGAGTGTTCAAGTGTTGTGACACTTGTCACTTATCATTTTATTATGGTCTCCATTGGAACACCTTTTAATAACTAATCTATTTGTCGCTAAATTCTAATCCAATGTTCTCCTAATTTTCTATGACACTTTTTATTAAATCTTAATGTCGCATATCAATAATTTCTATTACTATTTGACATTTATTTCTGCTGTCATTTATCAATTGTCTTGCCATTTGATATTTTTCTAATCCAAAATACCCATAATTTCATAATTTTCATAAAAAATTCTAAGTCAGTAAATATACTCTCCAAATCAATTTTTAACACATATAATCCACAATTCTAAATATAATCACATTTATAAAGCAATTATACCCGAAAAATATCAATGAATCCATGTACAATTATTTTAATATGCAAAAATCAATATTCACGTGTGTGTGTGTGTGTATGCTATATTATGCATGAGCACAAAATGCACTTTTTAAGTTGTCAATAATCTCTCGTGTACACTATTCTAGAATTTTAACCCTTAACATTGGATAATGGGATGTTTCAATTGGTTTTATTAATCTAATCAATTATGTCCTTTTGATCATCCTATAACAAGTGGCTTGTTTACAGGATATGAAGCTGCATTGTGGAGAAAAAGGTGAAAGCAATGCTAATTATTGATCCAAGATGATGTTAAACATATAGGTTATGTCGAGCTAACGAAGATAAACAAACATTACATGGGAGTTAACATATAAATTAGCTTAGGTTTACTTTAAAAATTACGTATTTCATTCTTATTGTCATGTTAGATTAGGGTTTAATTAAGTTTGATGTGCTTTAGGAGTAGAACATTAAGCATCCTCATCAATCGTGCATGATTTCGGTTTTAGGGTATGCATGTTAAAGGTTTGTAACTCTAAAGTGCAAAATTTAAGTTTGTTCACATATGTTTGAAGTTGCACATGATTACGGAGGGTTGGATGCTCTTGGAACACAAAAGTGTGACTTACATGGTTTGATAAATGTGTATCAAACCATGAAAGTTTGCGAAATCTGAATTTTTTTTACTTTTATAGTATGATATACAGTTGTGTATTAGGCCGTGTAACAAATTTCGCAAAGTCTGCGATACAGATTAAAAACCTTGAGTTATGTCATTTTGTTATTCTGTCTCTTCTCTCACCATTAGCCTCCACTTTTACCACCCATTTCTTTGCAATTTTCTACCAAATTGATGACATCCAAGTAAGTTTTATTGTCTCTTTAACTTGTTTATGCATGATTCATTAGATGTTTTTTGTTATTTGCTGATTATTGAAGAAAAATTGTTAATTTAGTGATTTGGGAATTTTTGGAGAACTTGTATGATTTAATACTTAATCGTGGTTTAATAGTTGAATAATCACTTTACCTAGTTGTTTCGTAGTTTAATTCAATTAATTGCATGTGAATGGGGTAAAAATTCAACTTGACTAACATCATTGTGCGATTACGACTCACTAATCATTAATTTGTGATGTTTTTCATTAAATCAATGATAATAGGTTGTTTTTGACAATTAATTGAAGATTAGGTTTGTGTCAATTGCATAAATTTAGTGTTCAATTTTATTAATTTTGCGTAATTGCGTAGTTAGGGTTTTCGATTTCAATTTTAGTGCTTAATTGTAATTAATCAATTAGGTTAGCCTAATTTGTTGATTGCAATATTCTTAATTTTAATTTCATCATTGATTAGGTTGTTAATTTTATGGTTATTTTTCTTACTTAATTCTTTATGTATTTATTTATTTATGTCAATTTATTTTTTATGTGTTTTAATTTTTGTTGTTTACGTGTTTCACATTTAATAATTCAGTAAGCATGGCAATTTTTAAGTATGGGAAAAATGATAATCACATAATTTATTAGAAAGCTCTCAGACTTGTTTTAAGTTCCAGGCACAATGCCGAGATCATGACGAGCACAAGAGACCCCAGTAAGAGACAACAAGGAGAAGGTTCCTTATCCATAACTCTGCCTCCAGAGCGGCTGCAGACATTATTGTTCAATTTTAGGGCCCAAGAGGAACAATACAACAGTTGAAGGAGAAAAAGTTTAGTACCGATCGATTTATCGACTGGGAGGCGTTGAAGCAATTAGGTTTAGCCTAGCAAGTTCGAGACATTATAGACATTAGTGCGTGGTCCTGACTATTCGACATTGTAGAGCCTTCCTACAGGGAGCTGACATTAGAGGTGCTCTCCACATTCTCCATAGAGAGAAGTTTATATGATGGGGATCATCCTAACATGATCCAGTTCCAGTTGATGAGAGAGATGATCTAGATGACTTACACGACTTTCTTCATCATGATGGGTCTTTAAGACCAGGAGTTTGTGGGCACACTAGAGTACTTTGCGTTGTAGATAAACTTTCCATATGGATTGTCAGCATGACACTTCTAACGTACCATTAGCACCGAAGAGGACTACGACCTAAGCAAGTCCAAAGCCTCAACCTTACGTCATCCAGCACTCAGATACATTCACAGTATCCTGAGTCATACCCTTAGCGATTTGGGTGATAGCTGGGGAGTGGTTAGGGCAGTGGTTAGGAGCATAGACATGTTTTTTTTATAGAGCATGCAATATAAGACATCACATCGACCCACCTAGGGCATACACTTGCCCAATTCATTAGGGGGCAGAGCGAGGAGAAGAAGGTTGGCACAATCTGTGTCAGACTTATATGACTAAACTTGCATGATGGATGGGAGTATTTAATATACTACCCCTAATGCAATAGATGGCTATTATGGAAATATTGAACCTTACTGTGATGCATCATATGTTATGGCCCACAGATATCGGGGACCCACAAGCAACACATACAAACTCATTAGGTACCTTGACAAGCCAGCAGCAGTGGGTGGACCATAAGAGGAGTAACCACAACCGTAGTCATTGCCAACCTAGACAGGAGGGACAACAATATAAGAGCTTAAATCGAACCAACCGATGATAGCTTAGCTGGGGAGACAGCAGATGCACTTGTGGAGTGGATGAGCCGGCTCGAGACCTTAGTTGGAAGGATAGAAATTTATTGATGCTAATGGCGAACCATTAAGGCATTACTCCCTATCCTTCATCATTTGGCACTGGCTCTTCATCTTCAGTTCCTCCCCCAAGGACCTTCCATTGTGGATAGGACTTAGTCATGACACGTAATTAGGGAGATGATTAACTATTTTTTCTTTTCCTTTTAATTATGTATTTTCTTATTCCTTTTCCTTTGGTTAAACATTAATGTTAATGTTATTTTATATTTCTTTTATATTTTTGGTATTTTTATTTCTTTTGTTCTTTTTTTCTTTTTTTCTTCTTATTTTGGAAGGATGTAGTTACTATTAGATAGACCAAAATCAGAAATCACAAAATCTTCACAATCAAGAAAGTACCAAACAACCCTCTCACTTACATATTTACTTGTATTATGTACATTGGGAATAATGTACAACTTTAAATGTGGGGGTGAGTTTATTGAATTTTAATTGATTTCTTCAAGCTTATTATAATCCTAATTATAAGTTTTATTAATTGATATCTTGAATTGGTTAAGATCTATCAATGAATACTATATGTTATCGTTGAATATTGACTTGAATTAGTGTGCAAAAGGATGATGGTTAGAATAAAATTAGTTTTTTATGTGATATTTTTAGTAATCATTGAAATTTTCAAGTTAAATGCAAATTGCATATTATTGACACATATATATACACTTTTTTGTGAATTTTTGAGCCTAAAGAGCAAAATTTCAAAATTTTTAAAACTCATGTTATTCGATCATGTGTGTGTTATCATTGCATAGTAAGATAATTTTAGAAGTTGCTTTTATTATGCATGTTGAGACCATATTTGTTAAATTAGAAGCATTGATATGATGAAGGCACTTAGATTCTGTAAGAAAATCCCGGTGTGAGCATCACATGCCCACGGTGCGGAAAACAAAAATTTTTGTTCCGGGACCTTTCCGAAAGCCAGGATCCATGTGACTATATAACAAACTCAAACCATAACGACCAAAGGAGACCGTCTCTAACGGTATCCACGCAGAGATCGGAGAACCTAACCGGGACAAACCCTTTGACCCGGGAAT
>JANIPM010000009.1:9901691-9921623 GCA_027478405.1 Erythroxylum cassinoides
AGCCGATACAGAAAGCAGCTGAAGTAAAAAGCAGACGGAAGCTTTACAAAAGAAAAGCAGCCGATACAAAAAGCAGACGAAAGCAGCTGAAGTAAAAAAGCAGACGGAAGCTTTACAAAAGAAAAGCAGCCGATACAAAAAGCAGGTGGGATTTAGGGGAAATCTAACTATAAGATCTAGACAATTACAAAGTTTAAGCAATTAAAAGAAGAGCAATCCATAGGAGATAACTTGTTAAAGCTTGGAATGGTTTACATAACTTGGTAAAGCTTGGAATGACCAATAATATCAAATAAATATATGAATTTTTAATAACGTTACTATTGATCACTCTGCCTTTTCTCCAAAGGATAATTTCTATTTTACTATTTTTTTTTATTCCACTTAGTAGAGCATGGTTGTAAAAGTAGACATTAAAACGGACAAATATGAATCATGATCTTCACAAAATTTCTAGTAAAGGATTTGCTAGAGCATAAGGGAGTTCAAATATTACCTATAAACAGCCACAATCTTATTAATCTTGTGCTTGTTCATGTTGGGCAAAGTACTACAATGACATCAAGAAAAATAAGATTAGTTCAGCCGGATTCTGATGAGGCTGAGCACTACCGCTTGAATCTATTAGATTGGTTGATTCCGGCTTGAAGATTCCTGCAAAACAACAAAGACACGTCGGGGGTTGTTTCCCGATAAGCCCCTCCGACGCTCAAGTTAGTCTTTTCGATGAGAGTTTTTGGTGGCTAAAAGCAAAGAAGATTAGGGACTCTGGAATACAGCACGCTATCCGCATCTCTGCGGAGCAACGTCTGGATGCCAACTAGCTGCTCCGAAAAAGTATAGAAGCCCGGGCGAAGGACTACTGCAAAATTTGCCAATCTGTTCGTACACTGGTTTCTTTCACGACAGACATGCTAGAGAATAATCTCCCAAGATCGGTGGAGAAGCTCCTGTATACTTGTCAGCAAGTACAAAGTGAGAGTCAGAGAGTATATTAATAATTTCAAAGGAGACAATTTCGACAACGACCCTACGATACCCTTTCTTCTAGGCTAAAGTAAGGCCGAAATACACGCCTCAAAGTTCCGCTTCTAAGGGTGAACCCCTATCAAGACTTTACTGAAACCTCCCACACCAGGTCCCATTACAATCTCGAACTAAACCGCCAATGTAGACCTTGTGAGACCCGGATTTAACGGCACCGTCCGAATTGACCTTAACCTAACCTTCCAAAGATTTACTCCAATCCTCACTAGACTTCGGCAGTGGACAGAAGCTTAGTTCACCAGACAGATTACTGTCTTTAACAGCCTATAATAGTAGCCTGAGATCCCTTTACCGTACACCATTCTCGTCATCCAAATTGTTTTCACCAAATCAAAATCTAAATTTTAGCTAAACCCATAACCTTTCCGAGGTCACTCCTAAAACCCTAATACCCTCATTTCGATCTTACTCGCTATCAACGATGTATGGAGGTGGTAAGTGAACAAATCTCCACAATGCCTTTTGTACAAATTCAATTCTTAATCCTAAAAAAGTCAATTCTTGCGTGTGTTTCTGTGAACAACAGACGAAGTATCAGCTATAGTAATTGACCTGGGTTCTCACACTTGCAAGGCCGGTTATGCCGGTGAGGATTCTCCTAAGGCGGTTTTCCCTTCTGTCAGTCTCCCTCTCTGTGTCTAATGTTTCTGTTTCTTTATATGTTTTAAGTGTCAAATTTTGAACTTTCATTCGTGTTGTAATTTCCCTCTTAAACTTTTTGAATAAAGGTTGTGGGGTCAATCGATACAATGGAAGTTGATGAGCCTGCCAATAACGAGAAGGATGCTAAGAATGATGCGAAGGATTCTGACAAGCCTAAGCTAAACCGCAAACTATTTGTGGGATCACAGTCCTTAGGATTTCGCCGTGATCATATGGAGGTTCGCTATTTCTAAATTTTGTCTTCTTTTTTTTTTTGCCCTCTTAATTTCATCTCAATGTGAGACATTACAGTTTTGTGGTTTTGTTGTTTGTTCTTCTGTTTCGTTAGGTACTGTCTCCTTTAAAGGATGGAGTTGTTGTTGACTGGGATATTGCTGATAGTATATGGGACCATGCTCTCAGGTAATTGTGAAGAGAAGCGCTATTACTTGGAATTCAGTGTACGTTAATTTTATATCTTCTCGAGTTATTATGTGTTTCTTGGTGATCAATTTGTTATTATGTATGTTAGGACATGTCTACTAGTTGATCCTAAGGAGCATCCAATGCTACTTGCAGAACCCTCAACC
Source organism: Erythroxylum cassinoides (assembly GCA_027478405.1). Lineage (NCBI taxonomy): Eukaryota > Viridiplantae > Streptophyta > Magnoliopsida > Malpighiales > Erythroxylaceae > Erythroxylum > Erythroxylum cassinoides. The sequence goes on from JANIPM010000009.1 coordinate 9,903,971, forward strand.
AACATTCAGCAACAGAGAGAAAGGTGATTTTGTTGCCACATCCAATACTTTATATTCCTTCTTTCATTATTAACTCCACTTAGCAGTATATGTAGAATCCGTCATTCATTATGGTTATGATAGAGGTGTGAAGGAAGGATTAAGCAGTATTATCATTCTGCTCTGTTATTTGCTAATGATGGTGATTATCACATATATGACAGGACAGCCGAGATTATGTTTGAAAAGTACAATGTTCCTGCCTTATTCTTGGCGAAAAATGCTGTATTTCCCTAGTCCATCCTTTATCTATATCTCCAACTTGTATTATACTGATTATATAACTGATGGCATACTTATTTTCCATGTCCTATCCTAACAACTTTTGATAATGGTTTGCTGTCACTAACACATTTAAAATTTCAGGTTCTCACATCTTTTGCGTCCGGACGCGCTACCTCACTAGTTGTTGATTGGTAGGATGTTTACCACCATTGTTTCTAGAGTTTATTGCTTTGTAGACAATGTAAAACCCTTAAAACTTTTAAAACCATTTATCTTTATTTATACACTCTTAAGTAATTATCTTTTTCAAGTAGTGATAGTTTGTAATGTTATTGCCAGTGGTGGAGGATCAACAACAATTGCCCCTGTACACGATGGTTATGTCCTTCAAAAGGTACCTCTCTTCATCCAATCAAGAAAATATGTAAATTCCCGTTCTATATTATTTGAACATTGGGATACACGGACTTATTGGTCAGTGTCAAAATTGGCAGTTTTTCCTCTCACTAATTTTCTTTTGTAGGCAGTGACTAGTACTCCTGTTGGAGGAGAATTTCTTACTGATTGCCTGATGAAAAGTTTAGAGAGCAAAGGTATAAAGGTGAGTGACCATTGATGAGCATATATACCTAGAGGCTAGTTAAATGGGATACGATTTCTTTGGAAGATGATCTTATACTTTTTATTTTAGATAAAACCCAGGTACTCTTTCAAGAGAAAAGAAATACGCCCAGGAGATTTTCAGGTATGATCAAAACATATATATTTCTACTTATGTTAAGCCAGATATGATTATCATCCCCTTTTCTTTGTCATTTTATTTGGAAGAAATTGTGTGCTTTTACAAGTCATTATATCCTTGTGGTAGATAACTTGATAACATTTGTAGGAAAGATGGCCAAATTTGAGAATTAGTATGTCATTTCCAACAGAGTATTCCTAAAATTTGACAAGATGATTTTGGTCAATATTAACCTGCATTCCCAGAGGAGCAAGTATTGCTTCTGTTCTGGTGATTCTCCTCCTCTACTTTTTTTTTCTTCATATTTTTCTCCCAGTGGGAGTGCTAACTATGAACTGCGTCGTCACCATGATGTAGGGCGAATGGAAGAGATACCAAATTAGTAGCTAGAACTTACAAAAAATTAGGAATTTTGGGCTGCTGAAATTTGCTGAGCTGGCTAGAATTTTGAGTTTGAGATCTGAATAAGTTGTTGCAATATCAGTATAGGCAGTTGAAGATTCAGATTAAGGATGCTGGAAATTTTTAGTTACAATTGCTGGGATTTTAGGAGAGAACTCAATAATGAGTAGTTCTAGGAATCGCCTTTAGGATATGAAACTAAGAATTACTCTTAGAAGAAAACAACATTTCTTCTACTTGGAAATCCAATGTTTGTAGAGAAAATTCACACTTTTGTTTTTTCTTTGAAAGGTTGATTCATATAGATAAAAAGAAATTCTCGGAACCTAATTCTAGTGGAATAAGAAAACCTACTAAACTTTAAAATATGAATAGGATCCTATTTAGTAAAGATTCTCGTTATTCCTTAATAAACTTGACCCAAAACTAATAAAGCCAAAATAAAGTAGAAATATTTTTCCTTTTTTATAAGGAAAACTAAGTAATAACTTTTGCCTTTATTTTGCATCATTCTCTCTAACTTGATGAGAATCAACCTCGACAACTAAATGATGTCAAGCATGCCTTCCTTTCCCCCCCACTGCCCTTGCTTCAAAGAGAATGTAATTCCTATATAGTTTTTCCAATATTCCACCTCCTTTCTTGTGTTGATATTCCAAACATGCACTGTACCATCTTCTGAGCATAGCTTCACATGTTGGCCATTTATGGTAAAATTTGCCTTGACAGTTGTATTTTTAGATGGCTCCATAACAAACACATGGCTTCTCTACAACATAGGCATCAAGAACAGAAGTATTGTTGCTTGTTGCAGTCAGAAGCATTAACTTGCCATCATTGTTGAATTTTGACTTTGCAAAGGCACTGACAGCTTCTCCTTTATTCATATACTATGTTAATTTTGCATCTTCATTTAAATCTACTTCACCTTCATTAGTTTTTCCCCAACACCAAGAATATCGTCAAGTTTTGAGCCAACAAGTTCTGTAACCCTTAGTAATTTCTGGTTAATCTTTTCAGCTCCCTGTTCTGTTATTTTAGCCTGTTGTCCTGTTGCTTCAGCCTGCTATTCTTGTGTTCTGATTTATTTTTCAGTTTTTTTCAGCTTGCTGTTTAATTGTTTTTATTTGTTGTTCAGTAGTTTCACTTTATGGTGTGCCAAAGCATCAACTTCCTTGCACTTTTCTTCGTCTTCAATGCTCTTATCTTCTCCCCTTATCAAACTCTTCATGTCTTGAAATACCTGAGCACTGTTTGCAAATAGGTTCAAAGGTTCTAATTGATCTTTTAATGAGAGCTGCCAACAGTCCCACCACACATACCACACATAAAAGCACTTTCTCGGCGGTAGTATCTGTTGAATTTGAGGAATCAAGATCAGAATATGAATTTTCAGCAAAGATTTTTCCTTCCACAGTGTGCTGTTGATTGGTATCAGCCCCTTCATCTTGTTTATTAGCTCCTCCATATTTAGCTTTGAGTATAGATTGTTGGTTTGCAGAAGTTTTGAATTTTAGGGAATGAATTTCAAGGCTGTCTAGCCTCTCGAAAATTCATTGGGCATTCTCTCTTATGGAAGTTGTTACCTGTTTGTTAGTTCTTGGAGTACCTTATGAAAGAGGACCATCAATGTTGAACTTTTTTGTACAGCCTTGGACTATACTTTGTCATTGTCAAACGCAAGTTCTGATATTAAATTGATGTAGGACGAATAGAAGAGATATCAAACTAGTATCTAAAACTCATAGAAACTAGGAATCTTGGGCCGCTGAAATTTGCTAAACTTGCTGGAATTTTGAGTTGTAGGTCTGAATAGCTTGCTGGAATTTTGATATAGGCTGCTGAGCATTCAAATTAAGGTTGCTGGAAATTTTTGGTTGGAATTGCTAGATATTTGAGAAGGAAAAAAAAGAGAGTACTTCTAGGAATCACTCCTGGGATGGGAAACTAGGAATTACTCATAGGATCTATGGACCACTCTTAGAAAAAAAAGTCACACTTTCTAGTTGAAAGTTTAAAGTTTGTAGAGAAAATTCATATATTTTCTCGTGGGATTAGTATTATTTGGAAAGATTGTGTAGTTATAGAGATCATATAAATCCCTGATTTCTGGGGATTAGAATAAGATTCAGATTTTCCTATACTTTAGGGAGTTTGTTACTATATTTAGGTTAGACAATTGTATATATAAACTAAGGTGGTAACCTAAGTTAGATGTGAGAGAAATTTATTCTTCTCTGCTAATATTCGACATTTCTCATGGAAAGGTTGATTAAAAAAATATAGAAAATTTCTTGGAACCCTAATCCTAATAGAATAAGAAAACCTTCTAAGTGTCTACACTTAAGAATAGAATATTGTGTAATAAAGATTCCCATTATTCCTTAATAAACTTAACTCTAAATTATTACTCTTATTTAAATTCTACATCTCACCAACTTAGCAATTGTCTCGGCCAACATGATTGACCAACATTGGAAATATTGGGAGGTAACCAGTTAGGAAGAATGAAGAGGGATTGAAAAGAAAAGGACGAGGATTGAAGGCATGGAAAGGGTAGAAGGAGGAGATAAACCTGTGATGTTAGAGAAATAGAAGAATTATGAACTAGTAGTTAAAAGCACAAAATTAGGAAGTGTGGATGATATTAGGCTGCTGGAACATTAGGTTTCAAGGTTGAATTTTGGCTAGGAATGTAGAAATTTCAGATTTTGTAAAGTTGGGAATTTAAGGTTAGATTGCTGGAAGGGGTTTAGGGTTTAATATGGTTGGAATATAGGTTTGAGTGGCTAGGATGTAGGTTTACGATGGCTGAAATTTGGGTTAGGGTTGCTGGAATTTAGGGAAGAACACAAAGAATGAAAGGTCGGAAACTAGGAATCACTCCTAGGGTCTAAGAATCACTCTTAGAAGGAAGCATCACACCTTCTAGCTGCAAACTCTCAAGTTGTAGAAAATTTCCAGATTGCTTGTTATTAATGAAAGGCTAAGTACATATATATAGTGTTCTTAGAATCCTTATTCTAGTAGGAGAAGGATTTCTAACTTAAATCCTTTTATAATAGAAATTCTATAAGTCCTATACAACTAGGATATCTTAATAAGAACAACATAATACTTATACTTCCTATCTAATAAGGAATCCAAATACAATCTGGATTTTAGCCTTAATTTTTGATGTTAACTGAATTCCCAATCCTCATTCCACCAAATTAGGACTTATGGTTGACTAATCTTTCCTCTTTTATTTCTTCTATATACTTTAAATTCTTTTGCATCAATTCTCCCCAGCTTGTCGGAAGTCATCCTCGACATTGATTGTGATAAATACTGATCATACAAATCTGGATTCAACTTTTGAAATTCAGACGCTAAAATCCAAGTGCTATCAGAATTCGGCCTTCCTTTCCACTTGACAAGAAATTGTCGATATCCTCCATCTTTGGTAGCTAAAATTTGTTCATCTAAAACATCTTCTATCTCCTCTTTAAGATGGGGAATGGTTGGAATTCTTACAGCTACAGTAGGGGATTGTTCATCATCTTGTCCTTGATAAATAGTTAAATCCGCAACATTAAGGGACTTATTCTCGAGTTTTTCTTGATGATCTTATAAGGTCCAACATTTCGTGAATGAAGTTTCTTATATTTTCCTTTCTGAAAATGCTTTGGACAAATCCTAATCATCACCATATCCCCTTCATTGAATTCCACTAATTGACGATATTGATTAGCATGTTCTTTATAAAACAAATTACTAGTTGTTATCTTTTGTCATATGTCATCAAAGATATCCCTCATGTGCTTTGCAAAACCTTCAGCTTCAACTCTAATTACTGGTTGTTATCTTTCGTCGTATCTCATCAAAGATGTCCCTAGGTGCTTTGCAAAACCTTCAGCTTCAGCTTCAACTCTAACTCTTGTTGTTTGTGGTAAAGGAACTAGATCGATAGCCTTCTTTGGTTGAATTCCTAAGACTATCTCAAAAGGGCTTCTACGAGTAGCCCTGTTTATAGAATTGTTGTATGCAAATTCTGCCATAGGAAGAATTAGGTCCTAATTTTTCACATTGTCTCCAACCAAACATCTTAACAAGTACCCTAAGCTTCTATTCTCTACCTCTGTTTGTCCATCGGTTTGGGGATGAAAAGAACTTGAAAGTTGAAGCTTAGTGTTCAATGTTTTCCATAGAGTTATCCAAAAATAACTCATAAACTTAACGCCAAAATCAGAGACGAAGGTTAAATGCAATCCATGGAGATGTACAACCTCTTTGAATAATAGTTTAGCCGTGTGGACAACATCATATGTCTTGCTCAATATATTTGAAAATGGTTTCATAACCAAACCACATGACTTCTCTATAACATAGGCATCAAGAACATACCTATTGCTGCTTCTTGTAGTCAGATCCTTTAATTTTATGTCGTTGCTGAATTCTGACTTTGCAAGCGTATTCATAACTTCTCCTTTATTCTTATATTGTGTTAATTTCATATCTTCATTCAAATTTACTTCTTCATCAGCTACTACAACACCATCTTTATCAACAAAACCGATAATATCATCAAGTTTTGAACCAACAAGCTCTGGAATCCCAAGTAGTTGTTGGTTAATCTTTTTAGCTTCCTATTATGTTATATTAGCTTGCTGTCCAATTCTTTTAGCCTGTTGCCTTGGTGTTTCAGCTTGTTGCCTTTGGGTTTTGATTTGTTTTTCAGGGGTTTTAGCCTGTGGTTCAGGTATTTCAACCTCTAGTTTAGGCTTTTCAGCTTTAGGGTTTGCCAAAGAATCCACTTTTTTTTACGTATTTCTATCTTGTCTACCTTCATAGGCTTCAAAACTATATTCTTTCAATGAAATATAAAATGATAGGTGTTAGCTTTAAGTGCTGCACATCTCGATTATAAAGCCATGGTCGCCCAAGTAACATGTGGGATACTTTCATAGGATTGACATCTCACCAAACAAAGGCCTCGTATATTCCTAATTTGAAAGACACCAGATAGCTTTGAGCTATTGGTATAGTACTATCATCTACCCAAGCAACTTTGTAGGAATATAGATGTTTCCCTGTGAGTAAATTCAATCGCTTCACCTTGTTCTCCGATATCACGTTCATATTGCTTCGTCCAAGCCATTCTTCTTGTTCTTCTACTTTGGGAGTTGAAAGTATATGTCTCATTACGTTAAGATCTGTAGGAAGGTTCATAATTGGAGTCTCCTTACAACTCCTCTTCAGCTTCGTTCTCACACACGTATTCATCAGATTCTTCCTCTTCTTCTTCTCCCATCATTTGCAAAGCTTTAGTAGGACATTCGTAAGCATAGTGGCCCCTCCTGTTGCATTGGAAGTACTTCATATCATTGTTGCCTCCCTTTGTCCCAGTTTCGGCTATGGCTTTGCCTTTAAGTTCAGCTACTTGAAAAGTTGTGTAGTTGTTTTGCGGGCCAGATTTTGATGCATTGGGTGTTGGTCTAAAGTTTTACATCGTCGTGGTTCTCTTCATGTCGAACTCCCCGACTTGACTTCAAAACTTTTTAGCTTGTTGCCCCAAGATTTATTCTGCTCTTAAAGCCAAGTGATAGTTATCTTCAAGACTATAAATCCTTTGCATTATCAGCTCCTTTTGAATTTCTGCCATTAAGCCATTTTTGTAGTGAGATATAAGCTGTCGTTTTGATTCCATCCCTTCACATCTTATAGAAAGTTCATCAAATAGTTTCATGTACTCAGTTACAGACATAGTCCCTTCTCTAAGGGTTGTGAGTTGATCTTGGAGATCTTCCTAATAATGTAATGCTAAGTATTTTTCTGACAACTTTAGCTTTATCTATTCCTAATCAAAAATTGGTGGTTTGCCTATTTTTCGAAGTCTATCGTCTAGCGATCTCCACCAAATTTTAGCCTGTCCAACTAGCTTCATCTTTGCGAATCGAATTTTTCGATCTTCTGACATGTGGTACTAGTCAAAGAAATCTTCCATTGCTGTTGTCCAATCTAGGAATAGGTGTGGATCCATCTTTCTTGCAAAATCAGGGGCTTCAACACGAACTCTCTCAGTAATGTCTTCAAGTTCGTTGTGGGCTTCAACTCTATCGTGGCCTCTAACGGCTTGCGTGCACTCTCCATGTGCTGCTAGTTGATTCCTTTGTCTTAGATCTCTGGGTAGGCATTCATTTCCTAACCCCATTTGGTGTTGATTAGTGTCAGCCTCGTTGTCTTGGATTTCACTTTCTCCACCCTCACCATCAAGTGTAGTTTGTTGTCTGAGATTGTTTTCTGGACTAGTTCTTCGAGCATCTTGTGGTCAAGGGTCAGGAAGGTCCATTCTTTTTATAACTCTTAGAAGTATCTCATCTTGCTCCTTTTCGTTGAATATTCCTCCATATGCCCTTCCACTACATGTCGCCATCGTGAACCAAAGCACTGATACCAAATTGATGTAGGAAACTAGGAATCACTCCTAGGGTTTAAGAATCACTCTTAGAGGAAAGCATCACACCTTCTAGTTGAAAGCTCTCAAGCTGTAGAAAAATTCCAGATTGCTTGTTATTAAGGAAAGGCTAAGTACATATATATAGTGGTCTTAGAATCCTTATTCTGGTAGGAAAAGGATTTCTTACTTAAATCCTATTATAATAGAAATTCTATAAGTACTATACAACTAGGATAGTATATCTTAATAAGAACAACATAATACTACTACTTCGTATCTAATAAGGAATCCAAATACAAGCTGGATTTTAGCCTTTATCTTTGATGTTAACTCAATTCTCAATCCTCATTCCACCAAATTAGGACTTGTGGTTGACTAATCTTTCCTCCTTTATTTCTTCCATATACTTTTAAGTTATTTTGCACTGATCAAAATAATAATCACCATAGATTGTCTAATTACTGAAGATGCTCTGCCATTTGGCACGGAGATCACCAGCAAAGGAAAAGCCGCTGATAAAATCTGTTTCTTCCATTCTTTTCTTGAGTGAACCTTGAAATCTTTCTCTAAATATGCTTAATGTGTTTAACATCATTCCATTTGCCCATACGAGGTTATTTAGGAGATTGTATAGCACATCTTGCTTTGAAGTTTTCGCATTCATTTCCTGCACCTCAAAATTTTGAATCCTGATTTTCCAAATATCCTTTTCTACTTTTTGCTTCTTTGATGGAATTAGTCCTATTGTTTCTCTTTCTGGACATATTTTTGTTTTCATTTAAAGCGAATTCTTATGTGAAGTTGTTCTCTGTACATTCATCTTGACATTCCAGATTCATTTTCTTAACCTCACAGATAGTGGATCTGGATTTTCCAAATACAACTGAAAGCTACAAGCTCTACTCACAGGCATTCTACTTAGCTTAATGTTCCTCTTTGTAGAGATGAAATGTTGTACATATTTGCTGACGTCTGAACTTATCTGGATCATGATCTTTTTCAATGTAGAGGGTAATAGCAAGTGACATCAAGGAATGCGTGTGTCGAGCCCCTGATACACCATATGATGGTATTTTTCCTTTTCTTTCATAATGTGGGGGCCTTTGTAACTGTGTTCTTAATAGTTGGACTGTAATGGGAAAAGTCAAACCAAAGGGACTAAATAGTATTATGTTGTTAAATAACCTGAAACAGTGTCCAGTGCTGATTATGGCAAGTATTTTCAGCAATTCTGTCCAAAGTCATGAAAATCCTGTAGATTAAGGTCATATCACAGAGACTTGTAACTGCCTTTTTAACATTTGCAGGTTTTTTTTTCCCATTGTGGCACCATAGTTTTGCTAGTGCTTCTGCAGCTTTTACTGTGTTATGGGGGCCAATATTTTTTTTATTGTTTTTCTGGTTTTATCACTTTGTCAGGTGAAAACCGAAACTTCGTATTTACCAAAATTATGGTCCTTCTCAATATGTCATGCTAGGAGAAAAGTGAAGTTTAATGCCAACTTTACTTGCCTGAAATGATTTAATGTCCTAGAGCTTTTTGAACACAGGCTTACGCTCATTGATAAATTTAACGTCCTAGAGCTTTTCAATTACAGGCTTACACCCAATGACAAAGTTAAGTAAATAGTATGAGACAGATTGTTTACCATTTTCTAATACATAAGAGGGTGAGATGATTGACTTTTAGTAATTTTGATAACAATTTTTATATCACGTGATTTAAGCCTGTTCCTAATTTACTTGGCTGATTGGTCTCTATCAGCATTATATGATAAATGAAATTATGAGGTTTTAGGAACATATTTCAAAGCGGATTTATTATTTCCCCTTCTGGGGAAAACAAAATCTCTAAGCAAGATAGATTGGCTTTCTTAAAACTGTGATTTGAATTTCAGCAAATTCGTATGCAAAGGGGGTAATTGATACCCTTAGCAAATTATGATGAATCACCCTTCTGCTTTGTTGAATATAACAATTACGTTCTCTTGGTTCATTGTGTTGATTATGTCATGGATGCTGCGCATAAAACCTTTGAAACATTCTTTACCCTTTGATGCTTCAAGTGTATAATGTTTCTACTCTTTTGTAACACACCTCTGTATCTCAACTACAAAATTACAGAAGCGGCATACTCAAATATTCCAATGACTTCATATGAGCTTCCTGATGGGCAGTAAGCTCCTTACAATTCCATGTACCTCTGTTTGATACATTATGGTTAGCTTTTCAACTGCATTCCTTCTGTTTGTTATTTGAATTTCTCATTTGCATATCTAAATGCTAATCAGGACTATCGAAATAGGAGCTGATAGATTCAAGATTCCAGATGTTTTATTCAACCCATCCCTGGTTCAGGTTTGTGGCTTACTTTTTTTAACATATATTTATTAGAAAATTTGATATGTAATCCAGAATAGTTTTTGACTGACTCATAAGCTTTTCTGCGGATGGTCAATCAAGAATCAAACCCTAAGAAGTAAGCTGAAGTATGCACAATCTTTTCTGTTAATGAGTGATGGGAATATTTCTGAATATGCTTGTACTTGAATTCAGAGGTTTTTATGGTTATCTGTTTCCTAACTTGGAAGCTCCACTTTAAGTTGTAACATGCTCATGTAATTGCAAAGAAGCTTTGAATGTCACTATGAATCATCAATCCCTGATGTTTAGTGCTACGTTTGTTTGAGTTTACTCACTGAATCTAAAATACTTTTAAATGATCTGTGAATTCACATTTATTCACTGAATTTTTGAAATGTTTATGTTGGGAAGTTTTCTTTAAGCATCTTTTGGCTATACTTCTTCTGAATCTGTATGTCAGACAATTCCCGGAATGGAGAATTTTACGGAGATCACTTCTTACATCCGTGGTTTGCCACAAATGGTAAAAATTTATCTGTATAATTTGTTCCTTTTTTGGGCATAAAAGTAATTGGGTTTTTCCTCTCCAACTTCCATTTACTATCTTTTTATTCCTTTCACAGGTTTTGGAAAGCATTAACAAGTGTGATGTGGACATTCGGAGAGAACTGTTTAGCAGTATACTGGTAACTCATTGTGGTTGCAGTTTTTCCTTTCCTTTAATTTCTGAATTCTTACATGGTGGACAACTATTTATGGAAAGTTCTCAACATTTTGCCCCTCTTCCCTGCAACACCCTCCCTCTTTTTATCTGAAGTACTACATATCACTATTGTTGATTAAGTGTCTCAATTAAATTTTCAGATTAAAATAAGTGGTATTTATTTTTTCATAATAGTTGCCTTTCAGCCAAAGATAATGAAAATATTTCCCTTTTAAAATTCCATGCAGTAAGTGTATGGTGAAAGATAATCCTGTTATTAGCTACAATCTGGAAAGGAAGGATCTACATAAGGACCTTGGCAAATCATAAATATGGGGAGTTCTTGGGATGCATGGATTTCTTGCCTTAATTGTTTCAAGCATTCGGATATTCTGCTTGTGTTCAGATGGTGCTTTGTGGGTGCTTATGGTTTACACAATCATGACTGCTAAATTACTGGGTTTGGCTTCTGCAATGATTTGATCCTTTTCTTCTCATCTTTGTTACAGCTTGCTGGTGGTACAGCATCAATGCAACAGTTGAAGGAGCGGCTAGAGAAAGATTTGTTTGAAGTACAATACTTTTATTCCTCCTCCTTTTGTTGTCTATAAATATTATCGTTACATGATCAATATGCTCGTATGTTTGCATCTTGACCAATTCCACGCTATATGGTTGTCAGTATTGATGGTTTTATTAGCTCCTAAAGGAAGCTTGCACATCATTGATACTGTCTGTCTTGTCTCCAATGTGTAGCATCCCAACCTTTAACTTTTAATGCGACTAGCTAGGTACATATATGACCCAAAAATGAAATACTTATCATGTGTAAGGAAACCTGTGCTTACTACTTTGTTGCATCCATATAAGTACAAAAACATGTCTGCTTAGCGAATGTACTTGTGCAATGATATGCAAGTCTCTTCACTGCGTTATAATACATGGTGATTCAACCATTTGAAGGAATCACCTCAAGCTGCTAGAGTCAAAGTACTGGCCAGTGGAAATGCAATTGAAAGGAGATTCAGGTTTTTGTCTTCTTTCTCCCCCTCTCTCCTTGCTCTCATTCTAGAAACATATCACTTGGTGTGATTTATTTTCTCAACAACAGTTTAATGCCACATTTGAGCAAAAACAGTAGTTATATGCTGTCCACTTTTACTGAAAGTTTGGAGCATGGCTTTGTTGTAGATGATATTAGTTGTTAGAAAATTTGGTGAACTAGTACATGAATTTCTAAGGTTAAAAAACGTTGTCTGAGCTTCTGCATCTGATGCATACTGTTTCCTGATCGTGCTTTTTATTGCGTTCTTTTCTGTACCCACCTCTAAATGTGTTAACTAAAGTGCGTCCATATGGGTAAAATCAACTCGAAATACAGTTAGAGACATTGCATATATGAATGTTAGTACAAAAACCAAGCTAATACCTGTATCTAGAAATGTGCCTATTGTTTTCTTTACTGTTTCATATCATCGCCTAACATATCTGTTCTGTAATTATGGAAGTGTTTGGATAGGAGGGAGCATATTGGCATCTCTTGGCTCCTTTCAACAGATGTGGTTCTCCAGAACTGAGTAAGTTGGATTCGGGAATGTCTTTGTAGCATGAGCTGTTTTGCTAACTCCTATAAGTAAAAAATGAAGAATGTTTTAAATAGGATTGGTTAAAACATGAGAAAGCAAAATATAACTCTGAAAATATCCGCATGGCAGGTATGACGAGCATGGAGCTTCTTATGTACAAAGAAAATGCCCTTGACACGCCATGTGCTGAGGAGATGGCTGCAAAAATCAAATCGTCTCATTTCAGTTGGATATGTTTATTGATTGTAAAGCCATCAAATCTCGTTATCTCCTATTATACTTTGATGTAATTTGCCCCAACGCTTGTTACCCAGTTCAGCTTAGGTTCTACACCAAGTTTCAGTACCTAGACCTCATATCCTAGGTTAGGATTACATTTATTCCGAAGACATTTTTCTTGACTTGCAGACTTGTGGTTCCTAACTTAACTAACCTGTAGCATCATTCATTCAGGATCATTGGTTATTTTGTCATTGTTGGGAAAAGAGAAAAGAGATGCTTTTGGCTAAACAAAACCCCAGACGCTGTTATAAGGCGATTACCTTGTTGTGTGTAAAGATCAAAACAATTAGGGTTTATGATTTGGGAAATTTAGAAATAAAAGTTCAGCTAAGAAGAGAGGGAGGTGAGAAAGAAGGCCAAGAATCTGTTATTCATTCCAAAAGTAAGTACAAGCTGCTTATAATGGTTAATATAACCGTTGGGTTCGACTTATAACATATGTTGTACAGTCAAATAGATATGAAAGCTTATGGTTGGAATGAAAAGTTGCACTCTTTTGATAATAAGGTTGAAGCTTGACGTAAACCATGTTACTCACAAAAGAACCACCTATCGATACTTTTCTTATCCATTTATCGTTTCATGTGAACTTAAGTTCTTTGAATGTAGAATTTGATCAATTGTAAAGCTCCTCTGCGCTCCTTCAAAGTTGGATCCACCATTAACAATTTAGAATTGCTTGCAAAATAGGGAATATGTATAGGGGAGGGCAACTAAATTTGTATACGTATGTTATAAACAATTGAGCTACTTTAGGAGCACTGTGAGGATGATTCAATGGAATAAAATGAGTGTACTTATAAAGACGATCCACTGCAGTCATGATCACTAAATATTCATCAGATTTTAGAAGACCGTCTGTGGAATCCATTGTAATGTCAGTCCAAACTTGATGAGAAATGAGCAAAGGTTGTGGAACTATAGGAACAATCAAACCTAAGAATCAACTAAGTTAAAGAAATATGAGTCAAAAGTACATTAAAATTAAACCTTAACATCTTTAAAACGTTCAGAATAGATCCTAAATGGATAAAAAATTTGATCAAGTTAACTCTCCGTCAGTTAAATGTCATGTTAATGTTGACATGAAATTATTTTTATTTTAATAAAAAGTAGGTCTTACTGTCACATAATTAGCTTTTTTCAAAATTAATCTAGAAGTGGTCTCACTGCCATGTGACAGTGGGGCACTGTTATACATTTTAGGTGGGACCTACTATACGTTTCGAACAATAAGTCTTAATTGTCATATGACAATGAGATTTACTTTTTTATTAAAATAAAAAATAAAGTCACTTCACTAATGGAGAATTAACTTCATTAAATTTTCTATTATATTTTGAAAATTTAAAATACGTTAAGGTTGGATTTGAATGCTTTAAAACGTTATGGTCTATTTTGTCCTTTATTGTAATCATTGAAGTCCACAATGCACTTTTAGCTAAGAAATATGTACCAACTAAGAACTAGCTTTGATCATAATTAATTTCTATCAATTACTGGTTGTAAGTCATATTCTTTTGGGCTTTAAAGATGAAACATAGTTAAGAAGTTGTGTAAATGTATCTCCCAATCTTATTTTGCAACAACAAATTATTTCATATTTCCATAAATTAGTGAGGTAGTTCAATGAAATGGTTAAAAAAGAAATTTTCTTGTATAATTAGCTTAGTTATTTTATATTTTGGGATTTTACCTTTTCTTTAGTTGATTGCAGAAGTTTTTTTAGAGAAGTGGTAGTACCACATTGGTAAAAATTGTTAAATAACAAAATATATGGTCAAATTCTTTAAACTTATTTTCTATAATAGGTATAAATACCAAAAATCATATTGATACATAAAGCATAATAAGTCGAAACCCAACTCATTTAGAAGTGGTAAGGCCATAATTTATAAGTAACTCACAATATCTTTATATTTCATGTTTGTACTTATTACAGATGTAACAAATTAATTTAATATTTTTAGTTTATAAAGTAATGTAAATTACTTTTAAAATTTATCGTTTTCTAATAAAAAAATTCAAGTTGAATGAATTTTGAGTCCAACTTTGAATTTAATTTTTAATATTATGACTAAAATTCCAACCAAAAGCTATGCTATCCCTTTACCTTTTTTTGAATCGGTGCCTACCATTTTTGATAATTCTCACTTGAAGATTTAATTGAGAGTCAATCAGATCTTCACACTATTCTTTCCATATTCCAACAGCATTAAAATATTCATCTTTAGCAATAGCTGGTTTATCATGAGCCGAGTAAATGAGAGATAACAAAAATGTGCTTACCAAAAAGAATCTCTACCATGTAAATGCTGGTAACACATACGATGGAATTGCATCATACTTTGATGCGAGGGATTTTACAGCAGATAAGTCTGCCCTGTCGCCAAAACCAACTCCAAGCTCAGTTGCGTGAATCCCACCGGTTATAAATGCTGACTGGATTCCAGCAGCATTTGCACCTTTGATGTCATGGAAAAGTGAGTCACCCACAGCAATAGTGTCAGAGGCATCAATACCAGTCATGGCCATGGCTGATTTGTAAATCATCTGCAAGGTAACAAGAGCATTCACTTAACAAAATAGTAAAGAATACCTAGATATCAAGTGTGCTAATCTTGAAAAGATTCAAATCTGCCATATATAGACTGATGGGTTCAAATACACATGTGGAGGATCGTTATGTATCTATAAAGCCATGTAAAATATCAAAAGAGAAACTAGTAGTGGTCCACTCCAAAGCATATACATCCTTATGAAAGGCTGTTTTGTATACGTGCACAGAAAAGTAGGAGAGAAAGACAGAGTGAAAATGGCAAATTAGATTACAGTACCTCACCAGGCTTGCCCATCCATTTCACTTCACCCCCAAGTTTCTCGTACTTGGCTGCCAATGTACCTGACACAATTGACGAAACTTACATCAAACCAATCGCAGCAGAGGAAAAAGTGTAAACTATCAGAAACGAAAATGGAAATAAAAATAATATAACTTGCTGCCTAGTCATAAAAGAATAAGTATCAACCTTGCCAATAACATAGAAAGTGATGATCGGGGAAAAGCAGCAAGAAATTGATCAAGGCTGAAGAGTAACATGCTGTAGCTTGATTACCAGTAACAATATCCCAATCAAAGTACAGCCAACTTCAATGACTTTGATTCTCACAAATTGTTCTATTTTCATCTTCAATTACCAAATGAAGCATGTATATGTAGGCTTGTTAAAAGCTATTTCATAAACTTTGGCCAAATACATTGGAATAAGAAGCATTGCTCAAGATAATGTGGCAAAAACCATTTACCAGGCATGACCCGCAGCTCTCTAGCTTCGACAGTCACAAAGTCAGGATTGGCTACCACCATAGGAATTCTTTTAGCCGCACAGCGTTCCAATATTTGTTCAAGATCTTCAAGACTCGTGGGGCAAGTGGCACCAGAAGATTGCCCCAGGGCTTCTGTACCATGAGCCAGTACAAACTCAGCATGTTCAACCCTTTCCACAACATGTAGGCCTAGGCCCTGGAAACATTAAGAATACTATTAAAAAAAAAGATACTTCATTTAAGCAAATTTAAATCTCCCTTTTTTCCTTTAATTGTTAAGCATTCTAGACAATAAGTGCACAAAAAAGTATTACATTTCAGAACAGTACTATGCAAATTGAGCACATAGAACTAGCAAAACTTCTGTTTATCTCCAAATTAAAAGAAAATAAGCCCCTCAATATAAACTTTGATGAAAAAATTAGCAATGATGCATGCGGAAGATACCTCTAGAGATATGGCACCCCGGTCGCTCCAGGTCATATGAATGCAAGATCTTCCTAAAGTTGCAAACCAATCATCTTCTCTCCTACATGTACCAGAATCATTCAATTGAAGGTGTTGAAACTAAGCACTAGCTAGTTTTTAATTTCTCCAAAAACCCATTGGTTTTTCTGTTTTAAGAGAACATCTATTGTTGAATTTGACAATTACTAAAATAGGTTGCTTTCCACATGTTATGTCTTTCACCTTTATCTGCTTTAGTAAACAAAAATTCCACATCCTTTCAATTGCAATATTATACTAATAACTGACAGTGTAAAATGCTGACAAAAGGATCAGTTTTGTCAATTATCAAAGAACAAGGACTTTTAAAGGTAAATTTAAATCACATGGACGCTTCTTATAAATTGCAATCCTACAAGACGTCTTAGTCTAATTAACTAGTATAATGGCAGACAACATAATTCATTAAATGAAAACAAGAAGAACGGATTATTGTGGAACCTTTGCAAGCATTGGTGGGTTAATTCCCCACTGGTGATGGCTCCAACAAAAAGAGAGGGATCAAATCCAAGAGTCTTCATCTTTTCTATTGTTGTTGAAGCCCGTCTCGAGGAATTACTTATAATCACCATCTTGGCACCATTGCTTGCCAGCTTATTTACTGTCAGCACGCAGATAAGTAGAGAAACCAGTCACTTTCCACAGCAAGTAATTGAAAGCAAAATCCATAACAGAAACATCATTCACATACAGGCCGAAATTGCACCAGGGTAAGGCTGCTTGCCATCATGGAGCACTCCAAATTGATCCAACAACCATGCCTTGCGCAACCCACATAACGAAAAGCAAGTGAATTTGAGCAATTAAAGAAAGGAAACAAAGCATTTAGAAAAACTTAAATGGGATGATACTGATGCTAAAACCTTATAACGACGAGTCTGTAGGATGTGTTGGAGGCCATTTAGGGGTTGGAAATGGAACGGCGGGGATGGCGACTCCATAGGCTTAAGAAAACAATTGTTCTTCATTGTCTTCATCTAAAAAAGGCTGCAAGTAACTCCTTAAGACTTATTTTATTTAATGAATAACCACATGAT